>LUCW03001808.1:0-30000 GCA_001586965.3 Sphaeroforma sirkka
CAAAAATCGCGTCCTACTTTAAAGCGTGCAAGGACCGGATGGAATAATATTCAAGAACATTAAAACCAGTTCTAAAGTCGCAGGAGCCATGCCAACATTATAAACCGAAACGCCAACGTTACCGAACTCTCTTCTAAGACGATGATAGACCTTTTTGTTATTTCCTACCATGATGAGAAGAGCGATACTTACGAAGTGAATAATATTGATGGTACTAGCGCAACCAATCTAGGCACTCACCGTATCCCTACTCTCCGAACTCTCATTCGCTCGCTCATTTGATTCTGATGTACCAGTTATGGAGTCACAAGTCAAAGATATAATTGACAAAACATCCGAAGACGGTTACACTTACTACAAGACCCGTTTCATGGATGGGACAGTAGCTTGGCTAACCTCCGATGCATTTCGTGAATCTCGCGACTTTCTTCGTATCTTTAATAAGAAATGGCATAAGCGTTTACATAAGAACACACGAGATAAACGAAAGGGTTTCCTCAGGTGACTACAAACCTGACGGATCTGAAATTCCCTATTTGCCACCTACTTCCTACGTGACTAAACTTTCTGATCTGCTTACCAACAGTGCAGAAAATTGTTCAAACTTACTTACTAATGAAGAAGAACAGCCTTTGGCTATTGCCTTACCAAATAATAAACGTAAGGCGCCTACATCGGAAAATGGTTACTGGACCAAATACTAAACGACATAGAGTACAACATGAGTCTTGAACTCGTACATATAGGCACATATACTTACTCGATAAGTCATGACCGAAACCGTTTTTACTTTGGTTTTCGTTTTACCAACTAGATCGTATCTTAACGTACGTTCGTAGTTCTAAAAGCTACTGGGGGGCTATGTAGAAATACGGCCTCCGGTCAGTCTAAAATATCAAGATCAATTGAGATAATACATTGGTTTTTATTTGTATTTTAAATAATTTAGTACAAGCTCTTTTCCAATATTTCCAAAGTGTTCTAAATTCACTTTGATGACTCCAATAGCCTGAGTATTTGGTATGACTCATCTACTTGGACCTATTTGAGACATTAGTAGATGTAGGATATTATAAACTAAATTTTATAATCTCCGAACTACTTACTTATAGATTTTGGTTCTCCCGCCAATCTCCAAAATCCAATAAGTCTTTTTTTTTTAACTTTTCTTCAGATGGAACTTTATTTATATCAGCTAATGTATTAACGTGACTTACGTTATTATGTCTATTTACAAATTAGGCAAGTGGTCATGAACATTTAGTACTTCTAGTGAAAATTATTCAATAAAGAACAGCTAGAGGTACGCCCTGTGTGATCGAGGATATTTAGACTCTTAACAAGAGGCAGTCCCGATCATTCTTACACAAGATACCACTGCTAAATCCTAACTGACTAAATTGTATTTTAGTTTAATATAGTTTGAAACCTAGTAATTTCCATCGAAGTTTACAAACTTGCAAAATAGGTGTACTGTATAGTCCATGAAAAAAACCTTGCTCTCAAAAAAAAAAACGTAAAATATATTATGTGTGATATTTGCGGTTGCGTTTCCTAACAATTACATTTCTTCCTTCGGGTAAAATGTGTAAAAAAAAAAAAATATATTGAGGACCCATGTGTAGGGTACACACACTCAATATAGAGCCGTCGCCCTATTGTATATCAACTATTTTGTGAACCGGTATTTTTCGTTTATGTGGGCCTTTATGGATTGTAAATTAATGAGATGTGGATCTATGCATGCTCAGGTATTCCTCTGTTTGCGTAGTCTCCCATGATTCCCTTGATCTGGCATGTCCCCTCTATTTCTCAATGTCCTGGATTCTCCTTCGCTGTCACTGCTATCTGACTAGCATACTCGATTCATAACTATCCAATGATGTTTGTGCTCAATTTTCTATATAATCCATGTTGATCACCTGCGTGGGTGGGTTGATCACCCTCGTGTTTCTTATGTCTCAATGAGTAAAATATTGCGTCGTCTTGCCGGGTTCGTTTAACCCGTCATTGACCACATACTATTATCGTCGCCCTATTTATTCCCAGATATTCAGTTTCTAACCGAGCTCTATCGGCAAGCTACAAATGTAGCAAATACGCATGAAATACTACATTTCAACGTACTCCCTCTTCAGATGTTAGTTTTTGGGTATTTATTGAATGTCTTTGGTTCACATATTCTTGACTACAAGTTGTAATATGCGGTTCCGCACATCAGCAAACTTCATGTTTGGTGTAAAATAGTTGGAGGTTTTGTAATGCCTAGAAATTTGAACGTTATCTTGACTACTCAACCTCATGATAGTGTGGGAGGAGGAGAAGCATGTCTTCACCACACATTCTTTTAATCTTTTGTCTCATTACACGAATACACGCTATCGTCATGAATTGCCAATGCATCATGAATTAATGGGTCCCGAATTCCAAGCTCGGAGACATATGAAGATGGCTCTTTGTCAACAGCTGACATCGATATATTTGCAATTATAATTTAGGATTGTCATTCTTACGCACGGTGTTGCCTTCGTTTCGTTGGGAAGTACTAGACGGCCACATGGTAACACTCTTTTCCCTTGAAGGGCGAGGGGTAGAAGGTGTTAGAATTTGCCAAACACGTGACGAACCGTCGATTAGCCCTTGTCTTGGAAGCAGAGTCGAACATCCCGGAACCACTCCATGTATAATCCTCCCCGTCTTGGTGCGGTACGCGATTGGAAAATTTCCTCTTGGTAAGCGTATCAGTCATTCATGTATGATTCGATCAAAACACGGGCCATCCATGTTAATGTATCGCTGCCATGCCAAAGCTAGCTTGGGGTACGCCTTCTCGCCGTCAGGAGTTCGTATAACTTGTACACCATGTCAAACATCATGGTCTTGTTCGAGAGATTGGGTATGGCTTTGCCGTTAAGTTGACAGAATTTATCAACATACCCCTAACTGTGAAAGTACTATGTTGATATTAATCTATGCACTGGTGCTTGATGGCAGCCGAGGTATCAATGCCATGATGGGCTCCGTCATAAAGAATAAATCCCAAATGAAACTTGTACACTTAAAAAGTAGCGCAGCATAATATTGCACATCGAGTGTACCTGTAGACTAAATTCTTCCAGTAACATCACCACACCATGCTTTTTATCATGCATACCCATATTGTAGAGTTTGAGAGAAATTAAACAGATACGACCAAAGATAATAATATATATCCTTCTCAAGTTTGAATTTCTCAGCTAGGTAAAGTCTTAGGCTAAAGAACTCGTATTGAATCATTATTTGTGTTCTGTGTTTCTACACTAGACTCAAATTCTACTTGTGTGTTTCTCTCATACACGAAGGTCCCGGTATCATCTACCGGTAATCCCGCTTTATTTTTGATGACGCTAATATCAGGAATATTGGACCCGGTCCGCAAAATTCAGTATTTGATAATCCTGTGGTTTTAGATTTTGTCTTGGCTCTTCGATAATCAGGTCCCTAGTTGCTACAATAATCTACATAGTATTGAGACAGTCATACTCCGTGATTGTCGTATCGGGGTCGTGATGTTGGAGAATCTCCAGTTCGCTTTTCATGACGTTAACATGACGCCGAGCTACCCCGGAGACCCTGTCACCCAGTCCATTAAATTTAGCCAAGCTGAATCTCAGGTACTTGATATATAACGATTCCAAAGACGACGACGAATTCGGCTCCAGATCCATATACAAGTTGGGTTCGTCAAAGTCTAAGTCAGTCTGATACTAGGATCATTGTGAGCTATGGGCTCAGACCTTATTTTCTTACCAATGTTGGTCTCCTTGTTAGTTATTACTTCAGGTGTCACGACGTCGCCAACCAGTTCACCGAATGATCACATGTCGGCCTTCGGGAACACTTCCTTATCGCACACCGACTGGATTTTTGTGTTAATTGTAAAGTCTTTAGAGGTACAGAACGCCTTAATGTTGAACAAATTTGTCATTAATGTCCGTGCTCAACTTTGGTCAGCTGTTTTCCAATGTATCTCGTACGCGCTATCATCAAGAATCTGTCGTATAACTTCTTCTCATACTCCAAGTTGATAAACTTAATATACAATATCTGAGTGATCTTCTCAACCCTTTGTCTCGATTTCATCACGTGTCGCGAAAACGTTATCACAGTGCTTGATGAAAAAAGAGTCGGCGTCCTCGTATAAAATCAAAGTCCTTAGGTATGGCGTGAACGTCATCATTCGCCAACTTGACAGTAGTGTCAATCAATTATTTCGCCTTAGCAGTGATGCTGGCTCCAACATTCATACGGAGGCGGCCCTGTCCTATATTGGAGCTTATGATAGGTACATGCTGGTCAAGTCCAAGGTGGTATCATTATTCTGTACTCCAATGACTGGCGTATTAAAACCTTGCCCCGTCATTATAGGATGTCAATTTCAGGTCGAAATCATAGGTCTTTATGCACTCAAATGCAATTGTAGGCAATACAATCATGAAAAATAATTTTTGTATGCATCCGCATGCAGTGCATGCGTCTATAGATTATTTGATATACATTAAAATGGTCAACACTTTCAAGGCAAGTATGCTACTTGCAGGTGCGTTGAATTGTGTATTGTGGACGGTTAGTTGGTTTTGTCACCGTCCATAGTACACATTGAATCGCGGTGATTAGTGGCTTCTTGATGATTTTATTTCGTGGCCCATTAAGACAAACGGGAGACGTGAACCTCAGTCGCCTGGGTTTTGTTCAACGAATTTCTCCAGTAAGAGTATAAGGTCGCTATGGGATCGCTTATTTACTCCCAATACCCTAGGTTGATATGGTCTGGACACTAGATGTTGTGACTGTGCTTGCTCAACAATTTTCTGAGAATGTCATTCACACATTCTGTGCCCTGATCCTTGTGTATGACTTGATTGGAGCGAGTGTTCTTACAATGGTTGTCGCTGGTTTGACCATCATTGGTCGTAGTATGGCATATGATGAGTGTACATCCGCCAGACTAGAAAGTATGTATTACCTCTATTCGAGTTTATCAAGGGACCGATGGAGTTCACTTGTACATTATCGCCAAAAAATGCGGCTGCTATCGATTGTAACGGGTGAAAGCCTTCATGAGAATTTGTTCTTGACACATGGTACACACTTTTCAATGTATTGCTTTACATATTCTTTCTGGTGTGACCATCAGTGGCCATCTACTTTATCTTTTTTTACGGTTTCTTCAACGGTGTAGTGTCCCGCTGTGTGGTACTGCGCTATTAGATGAGCACTGCGAGTGTATGTGACATTGTCTTGCACTGCCGGTTCATCTAGTTACCGCCAAAATCTCTATGGTTGGGTATGATAGTTTCTGATGGAAGTATTGTGACTTTGTGCCTATCTTGGCTATTAGTATGACCCCCCATGGTGTCTTACCGCCATCTTTTGTGCCTCCTTTCAGGAACTTGTGTTCTTTACTATCCTTGGGCCTTTTCTAGTACCGACGGGAACTTGGGGAACCACGTTCCATGTGCGTCGTAGGGTATACATATTGTGATGCTAGTGGCTTCCTTTATGACTTCATAAAGAAATTTGAGATGAGCTCCAAGGGAGGATCACCCATGCGTTTATTTCATCTATCCACTTTTGCAGTAGTACATTCTTCTCTTTGGTGTAAAACTTTCTGTGTGTGCATTGTGTGCTGCCGTGAATAAGTCGATGATGAACCTCCAAAACCTGCGTTCCGCTTCTTTGTAGAGTCGTAGATGTAGTTTCCAGTCCATGGTAAATACCAGTATGAGTATGTTTGTTTCAAGGTCAGTGTATTCTTGACCATTGTGTGGGTTCTTGTTGGTTTTCTTTTTAACACATTTGTTGTTTCGACTTTGAAGGTATCTTCCTGTAATCGTGATAGCATGTTGGCGACTTGGTTGTCTTGCCAGGCATAAGGATGATTGTGAAGTGGTGGTGGAATATTTTTTCTATCCACTTGCTAATGTGATGATTTATTTGACATGGCTTTGTGATCTGTCCACAGCGTTATATCGCCTCCTTTGATGTACTCTGAAAAGCGTTCTAGGCTGTACACTTGCGTCAGTAACTCTTCCGTATTCGTCCCATGTATTTTTTTGTGCTGGATTTGTGCCTTTTGAGAAATAGGGTATATCTAGTCTGACCCCGTCGATGATTTGAAACAAGCAACCTCCCATTTCATAATCACTTGCGCCATTCATCATTTGAAACGGTACACCGTCCACCGAGTATGCCAATGCTGCCGAATACGCGACAGCGTTTTTAGACTTTAAATATAGTGCAAATACTTGTATTTATTTCTGACCTCACCTTTGGTTTTATACCTAAGGTGTTTGTGCTAGTGTTCAGCCGCTTGGGCTGGCCAGGGTAAAAAACTCATATGGTCAGTATGAGAAATCTTATGCGGAACACTAACACTTCGATGCTCTTCTATTTCAACTTCTCTGCAACTAAATCTCACGCTGATCACATGATGCCTTTCCGCATAGGCTGTGACTCACATAGAACCGCAGCTATTACTAGAGTGTTGCGGTTGACAGACTTAATCCACTCTCGGGAATCGGTTGAAAAACTTAATCTGCTCTCGGAAGTCGATTAAGTGATAACTCAACTCTTGAGAGTAATTTGAACAACTTGCTTAGCTCTCCGAAGTGAGCTAACTCTGATGACTTCTATAGATCAAAGATGGGTTCTTGCTGTAAAATCTGGCCTGAGACCGACTATGCACACATAATGTTGTCAGAGAGAAGAGAAGTGAAGACTCACCTAATCATTACTGACATGTCTCAGAAATACGATTTAATTATAGGTATGACTGATCTTCTCAGTTTAGGTATAACTCTCACTGGTCTGCTTAATGGGCTAGACCCAATTAAAGATCAGTCAGACGATAACGTGTTAAAGATGCCTAAACCTCCGGAAGGTGAAGCAAAGGATATGATTCCGCACTTTACCAATATAATTATGGACTTATTTATACAAAACAGGAAGATTGCAGTAACAGACTGGTGTATGTTTAAGTTCTCTAACGGGTACTTTAAGCTTGACTTAACAAACGTCGACTTCTCTAAGTTTAAGTGTTCTTCACATAACTACGTAAGTTGGAGACACAAAGACGTTGTCAGAACCTAAATTAAAGATTGGTTAAAACAGGGTCTAATTGAAATAGATTATGATGCAACCCCAGTTAACTTAGCTCTCGTACCGGTCTATCAATATAAATCTGATGGAACATTTAGTGAAACAAGAGTAGTACTAGACCTGTCGCCAATCAACAAACTAATTCCGCAACAAAGTTTTCCCTTACCAAAGATAAGCGAGATACTACGCAAAATGGAAGGTGCGACTATCTTTTCCAAGGTAGACTTAAAAGCCGCATTCCATCAATTACAAATATATGAGCCGCGAAATACTTTTCCTTTACTTGGCAAGGTAAAAAGTACCAGTTTAAAGGTGCACCTGAAGGCTTACGTTATGATAGAACTATTTGCGGACCTGTCGGATAACGTATCAGTATATTTAGATGATATAACTATCTTTACAAAGACAGCACATGAACATGCTAAACTCGTTAAGGAAGTCTTAAAACGACTAAACCATGCCAAACTTAAGATTAACGAGGACAAGTGTTCTTTTGCTAAAGACACTATACACTTACTTGGTTACAAGGTATCTGCAGCAGGGGTAGAAATTGATCCTGGCAAGAAACACTTTCTGTTGGGTTTATTAACACCGATTACTGGAAGAGATGTGAACTCTGTGTGTGGGTTTGTTAACTTCTTCTCAGATTCGGTACCTCATCTTTCTCATTACTTAAAGCCTTTCAGTCACCTACGGCTGCACAAAGGACCTTTGGGAAAGCTCTGGACTAAAGAATGTGACGATGCATTTAAGCTAGTCAAAAGTAAAGTAAATCATGCAATACCCTATAATTGGCGTCCCATTCCAAGTAGCAACCGACGCTTCAGATCGAGCGGTAGGTGGAGTGCTATACCAAATGTTAAATGGTAAACCACGTTACATACAATTCTATAGCAAGAGTTATAATAAGAGTCAACAGAATTACCCTACCGTTAAACAAGAGCTCCTTGATATAGTTACTGCGCTAAGACAGTTTAAAGACTACCTTTATGGAAGTTACTTTACTGTCGCCTGTGATCAAAAGTCTTTAACATATTTAAAAGGCATGAACCCTGATTCACAGTTGGTGAGCCGCTGGCATGACATTATAGCTAAGTTCGCTTTCAACATTACACACATACCAGGAATACATAATCATCTTCCTGACATGCTCTCTCGACTTGTCCCTGACTACCAGAAAACAGTTAAAGAGTTATTAGCAACCGATTGGATGCTTAATAAGAAATGGTTTAACCTCGCTCAATCAAGATGGGGTCCATTTACTATTAATATGTTTGCCGCAGAACATAACAAACAGATTTCTGATTGTAGGTCGTTGACTCATCCTAAAGGTGATGCCTTTCAACTTGGCTTATCAAAGCCTAATGCGTGGGCTAACGCACCTTGGCAACTTATCGCACAGTTGATAAATTATGTTAATATTACTAAGTCTACCATTACTCTGTGTTGTCCCTGTAAAAATAGCGGGTTCCTAATAGTAGTTGCACATTTAACGTATATTATAAACGTATACATACAGTAACGTTTATGCTTATACTGGAATGCGTTCAAACGAATTGCGACAATCAAGATTCTGAACATGTGACAGTACTCAGTATAGTATGCGACTCAACTGTGGACAATTAGGTGGTTTTCCAAATATAGATTGTTTTTTTTTCACTGAAATGAGAATTGTACAATATATAGGAACGACACCAATCTGATACCTGAAAATGACACTTTGGGAATCTCTGATTAATGGGAGTACCATGAGAGAGGGTCTCAGGCATGAAATGGTTGATAATACAAACCTGTAGTATAATTGGATATTAATCTCAGAGCAAGATAATCCACTGAGAAAAGGACAGGATCAGAGTTGTTAGAATCCAGGACAACATGGTTTTGATTCCTCCTAGCCAGCCAACTAGATGTGCCAGTCTATGCCTTAAATGGGATGAGGAACTAGATACCAAGTGATGGGGTTTAGGTGCAGATACATACTGCACCATCTTAGTGTTTTTGGATTTCATTTTATTTTCTTAAGTTGGACTTAGAGGTATTTTATTGGTTAGTTTTGTTTCGAGGCGTGAAATGTAAACTAAGCGTCTAATGAAATGATATTTAATCTTAGTAACTAAAACAAAATTAATCTAGACCGAAGTAGTGAGTGATTAGAGCGGAATATATAGACAATAGTCTCAGTCTAAAATCCTTAAATCTTTTGCTCATTACCAAGGGCAAAAGCTAAACTTATTTAACATTTTGTATATTAACGTTTTAACGTATTGTCATATTAACGTAAACATCTTGGTATCGTATAGTCAGCCTAGAGGGGACCGACTTTTACATATTCTTAAGTTTATAATACGCTATCGATATTATGACGAAAGAGAAAAATAATGCAGCACATGTAGCTAAAGCTGCAAGCGCGAAAGGGTTTACTGTGGGCGAAAAAAGCAGAAAACACCCCCGGCACCATCAGCAGACTCTGAAGCAACTGAGATCACGCCGGTACAACCGGCAACAACTTTGAAAAAACGAAAACGTAAGAAGTTGGCTGACTCGGGTGTAGGTGCATTCGGAGGTAATGTGACTACGGAGCCACGGAAGCCACCATCGCGAAATCTCGAAAGGGAAAGGCCGAGAAAACGCAATCCTCTGAAAATTCAACTTCAGAGTAACTGCGATGTGCACTGGAATCAGATGTATCGTCTCCGTCATTGGACACGCGCACGGCGCGGAGGCAAGACCCTAGCTATCATATGATATCCCGAGATATGAAAAAATCCCTGAAAAACTACCAACCAATGGTACATGATCTGAGACCCACTAAGCAGCGGAAGAAAAAGCAAGCCGCAGCAAAGGATCAAAGTCATGGTGAATCAGGAGAGGATGACTCGGAGGATGTGCCAATAAATAGCACATACACTATTGAACCAGCCTCAAATCAACGTAACGGAGGAACAACTGCGTTTCGTGGATATAGGTCCAGACAATGTGGACCAGACACTTTACTGTCAAGACGATGATTCGGATACTAAGTTGGATACTCAATTCCTGCGTTTTCCCAAAACACCACTCCGACCGGCTTGGCGACAGAACTTTGATCTGGGCCATCCATACCAGACTCAGATCGATATCCAAGAGGAGGGTCAACGACAGTTGATCCGGTGTGTCGAAACACGTATGGAACATACTTTCCGGAGGTAAAGAAGACCAAACCGGATGGTACAATCTCACCGAGGTATGTAATGAATGCAGCGGTAAGAATTTTTGGGCTCGATTTGTTTAGAGATTCTAAATACTACAATCGGTTAGTAGCAATAAAAACGGACGAAGGCAAGCAGGCACGCAAACGTTTTCGTCAATTTCAGAAGATACTACCGAAGGTATTCGGAACTAGGAGAGATAGAAGTTTTGCACACTTAATTTGGTACGCAATTAGGGATCTTCTAGGAGACATTCCCGACTTAATATCAAACCATTTGACATTCTATCAAGCCATATTGGTATTTGAGATGTTGTCAGACAATGGAGAGGCAAACAAAATCCGATCTTCTTCATCCGAAGCTCAATCTTCACCTGGATTGGACGCAACAGCGATGTCGCGAATGGCATCCGAACAGGAGCCTAAGCCAAATCCACCGCCGGAAGGAAGTCCACAGAATGCCCCAGAGGTAGTTTCGATGGACAAACCGACCGAAGAGCCTAAACCTGATCAAGCGGAAGCTAGACAATTCTTATCGTCATCGGAAGTGTAGAAATATGGCCTCCGGTCAGTCTAAAATATCAAGATCAATTGAGACAATACATTGGTTTTTATTTGTATTTTAAAAAATTTAATACAAGCTCTTTTTCCAATATTTCCAAAGTGTCCTAATTTCACTTTGATGGCTCCAATAGCCTGAGTATTTGGTATGACTCATCTACTTGGACCTATTTGAGACATTAGTAGATGTAGGATATTATAAACTAAATTTTATAATCTCCGAACTACTACTTATAGATTTTGGTCCTCCCGCCAATCTCCAAAATCCAATAAGTCTTTTTCTTTTTTTAACTTTTCTTCAGATGGAACTTTATTTATACCAGCTAATGTATTAACATGGTCAGATGTAGTTAGAAAGGAAGGGATCAGATCATTCTAGTAGTGATATGAAAATTGCTCAATTCACTGTTCAAATGAACAAGGCTGAGGCAGCGTCACTCGAGGCGATGGACTAGGTAGGATTGATGCCGCCAGTCTTTATACGACGATGGCTACGCACTTCCAGACTAAGATTGATTCAGAACTAAGACTGATCCAGACCGAGAAGGCTGTGTAAGGCAAGAAGTTTGTAAAGGACATAGGTAAACTACCAACGACATACAGATCTGATCGAAAGAACCGAAAGGATCCAATCGATACTAGTAGTCTGGCATTGCTATCTAGGTCTTTGAAAGAGTTTGGGCAGATCATGCTTACAGCCAATCTACGGAAGAACCTATGGTTTGAAGCAGCACAGCAGAGCTTTAAGCCATCCTCTTACAAGTACAACAAGTTAGAGTAGGCGAAACAAGCGATCACTAAGCTGAAAACGTGGAAAGAGCAGAGCGAGATGATCGTCCACTTATTCTCGACGGACCCTCGACCGGAATTGCTTGTATCGATCATGATACCACCGGAAGAAGGAACGCCGGTGTCCCACTACTTACTAGAGTTGGACACACACATGTCACGGACACATACTCAGGAGATGTCACCTGAAAAAATATCCATATGTGTTCTATGGGTACAGACAAACTTTTGGTCAAATCTACATAGGAGAGATCAAGAGATTCTGTATGCTGATATGCATCAATCTTACCCGGACAAGGTTCGAGAGATATCCATTGAAGGACCTACATACGGCATTATGAAGCTAGCAGACTTAACCTGGGCTGAGGTTTACTCGAGAGCGGATCTGGCAATAAGAATAAAAAACGATTAGTCCTGAAGGCCACAAGAAGAATGTCATCCTTAAGAGTAACCAGACCAACAGAAATGGACCGTCGGTAGGCAACCCAAAGCCCCGGCACAGGGAGGTCAAGAACTGTAGTAAGACTGATTGCAATTGGCGAATGACCCAACATGAGCCGAATGGCAGATGGAATGGAAGGCACGCAGAAAAGTGTAAGCACTTTATCGAGAAGTGTGCCGACTGTACCGGGACTGGAGGTTTCCACAAGCATACATGCAAGGTGCAACCAAAGCTTGAAGTTAAGTGACAAACATACCGGGTCTTGTCATTGACAAAAGGACGCACCTCGAGACGAGCGTGTAATCCTAGATATACGAGATGACAGACACAAAATAAAAGCGTCGTTGGGTCCGGGCTCGCAAATTTCATGTATATCCTCTAGATTCTGTAAAATAACAGACGTAACTCGTAAGTCAGAGCCAAATATATTGAGGTTAGCTGATGAAAGAGAGATCATTTGCAGAGAAATGGCAATGAATCTTAGGTTGACATTGACATCGACCGAGTAATCGCAGTCAATTACGAGCCGACTGCCGTCAACCTAGCGCTTCTAGCTGTCGACCAATTTAACTCTGACGGGACACTGAAGAAGGTTCGAGTGTGTTTGGATATGAGCCCAACTAACGCTTTGATACCGACACATATTTTTCACTTACCAAGGATAAACGAATTACTCAGGCGCACGGAGGGAGCTAAAATATTCTCCACCCTTGACTTGACCTGAAGCAGGGCTATCACCAGATGAAAATTTACAAACCACACCGGAAGTATTTCACCTTTACCTGGGAGGGTCAGCAATATTCGTTCAAAGGTGCCCCCTTTGGGTTACACATGTTACCTGCGTTCTTCCAGCAAATAATGCAAGACTTGTTTAGGGACATGGACAATGTACAAGTATACATTGATGACATTGTGGTAATCACCAAAACCAAAGAGGAACACCAAAGGGTCGTGCGAGAGGTTCTAGATAGACTCAACAAACACAACTTTAAGATCAACAGCAAGAAATGTCACTTCGGTGTTAACGAGATTCAGCTGTTGGGTTATCGAGTATCCTGGGATGGAATCAAAATTGATCCCGGGAAGGTCGAACACTTGCTAGACTGGAGAACTCCTACCACAGGTAAGGATGTTAACAGCCTCTGAATGAAATCACATGAATGGGAAAAGACACATGCCAGAAGATGCGTTACAAGACTTGTTTGCTTCGATTGTAGCAGTGCAACCATTTCTGCAGGGCCGTTTATTCGTTGCCCGCGTTTCCATCAACATGTGCGGATTCGTCTTTTTGTCTGACGGAGTACCACACCTGGCAAGTTATTTAAAGCCCTTTGGACATTTGAGATGTCATAAAGGTAAACTAGGCGCACTGTGGACCAAAGACTGTGACGACGCATTTAAGCAGCTCAAAACAGTGGTTCAGCAGGCCCAAGCAGTCCAGCCACCAAAGGATGCTATTCCATTTATGGTGGCAACAGACGCGTCCGACATGGCACTTGGGGGCGTCCTGTACCAAATGATTGATGGGAAACCAAGGTATGTACAATTCTTTAGCAGAGCTATGAATTCGTCACAGATCAATTATACAACCGTACAACAAGAGCTTTTGGCTATAGTAACTGCACTCACTCATTTTAAGGACTACTTATATGGCACGCACTTTAACGTGTTATGTGATCAAAAGTCATTGCAACACTTAAAGGACATGAAACCTAACTCACAGTTAGTCAGTCGGTGGCATGACACGATCGCAAAATTCTCTTTCGGCATAACACACATACCGGGTATTTACAATCACTTACCCGACATCTTGTCTCTGTTGTTCTCAGATATTAAAGTATCTTAAGTGTTTAAGTTTTAAGTGAATAGTTGTGATTTATTTGATTCGAGTCCCTGCTTTTATATGCATTGGACTCGTAGTTCTTGAGCCATTAAAAGAACACCTCTTAAGGTCAAAAAGGTTCTCACTTATTCTATGATCCAATCCAAAGGCAGTGTCACCACGTTTTCAACGATTGTGGCTTTCATTGTAATCTTTGGCCTTATGCTCTTAGATTGTACTTCTCCGATAGTTAGGGATGCCTTTATGCCCATCAGAGCTATTCTATATTGAAAATTCCATACTCCCGGCATTTCGGTTCCGAGATAATTCCATCTAAAATCTTTCTGTCCCTCTCTGAGTTTAGATTCTCTCCTTGGTTGATGCTGGGGTAAACCTTGTTGAGTCTCCGTTGTTTGGCCGTAGTTATATGCCTGGTAAACAATCCTGATTTACTGCGATCGATAGTCTCGCTTCGTACCAGACTTTAACAAGATGGTTAGGGAGATACTGGCTACGGATTGGATGGCCAATCCTAGGTGGTTTAAGATCGCTGACAATATATATGGACCAAATACTATAGATATGCTTGCCGCTCATCATAATGCACAACTGCCAAGGTATCGGACACTGGAACATGCGGAAGGAGACGGATTCCAGATAGACTTGTCTAAATTCCATCTGAAATATTTCTGTGTCCCTCACTGAGTTTAGATTCTCTCCTTGGTTGATGCTGGGATAAACGGTGGCCGATAAGAAGGACGGAACGTATGAAGTTAACAACGTTGACGGCTCTAGTGCCTTAAATATCGGGTCACATCAAATCCCTACGACAGAGATTATCCTTCGTCGCACACATGAAGCTACTAAACCTCTTATGTCTTACGAGTTTAAGAAAATTCTAGGAAAGTACAAACATGAGGATATGACGTATTACACTACGGAGTTCGCCGCTTTGATGATCCGGACGTACTAAAGGCTTTTAAAGAGAAGTTTCGCAAACGCTTACACAAAAATAAGGCTGATGCAGAAGCAATCTTATTGTCAAATACGCGACCCGAAGTAGTTAAGATCTATCCACAGACATCATACATTCCCAGCTTTAAACAGCATGGAAAGTACGTACCTCCAAAAGGCATTAAGAAACGTCCCATCCTGAATCGGGGACCACGAGGACCAAAACCCAAATGTAATAGAGTAACTGAGTAACTTATAACGACTACGTATACTTTGTCTAAGAGATTATAACATAAGCATTGAGGCCGTTATATGATCGAACCCCGTTTCTTTTCTTTTCGCTTGTACAATTCATGTGAGCTTTTGGAGTCTATAGGTTCATACCACATATTAGTCAACATTGGAGTTTTCAAGCTGAGGGGGGGGGGCGGGTGTAAATTTCGATGGAAAATTACTAGGTTTCAAACTATATTAAACTAAAATACAATTTAGTCAGTTAGGATTTAGCAGTGGTAGCTTGTGTAAGAATGATCGGGACTGCCTCTTGTTAAGAGCCTAAATATCCTCGATCACACAGGGCGTACCTCTAGCTGTTCTTTATTGAATAATTTTCACTAGAAGTACTAAGTGTTCATGACCACTTGCCTAATTTGTAAATAGACATAATAACGTAGGTCACGTTAATACATTAGCTGATATAAATAAAGTTCCATCTGAAGAAAAGTTAAAAAAAGAAAAAGACTTATTGGATTTTGGAGATTGGCGGGAGGACCAAAATCTATAAGTAGTAGTTCGGAGATTATAAAATTTAGTTTATAATATCCTACATCTACTAATGTCTCAAATAGGTCCAAGTAGATGAGTCATACCAAATACTCAGGCTATTGGAGCCATCAAAGTGAATTTAGAACACTTTGGAAATATTGGAAAAAGAGCTTGTACTAAATTATTTAAAATACAAATAAAAACCAATGTATTATCTCAATTGATCTTGATATTTTAGACTGACCGGAGGCCGTATTTCTACATAGCCCCCAGTAGCTTTTAGAACTACGAACGTACGTTAAGATACGATCTAGTTGGTAAAACGAAAACCAAAGTAAAAAACGGTTTCGGTCATGACTTATCGAGTAAGTATGTGCCTATATGTACGAGTTCAAGACTCATGTTGTACTCTATGTCGTTTAGTATTTGGTCCAGTAACCATTTCCGATGTAGGCGCCTTACGTTTATTATTTGGTAAGGCAATAGCCAAAGGCTGTTCTTCATTAGTAAGTAAGTTTGAACAATTTTCTGCACTGTTGGTAAGCAGATCAGAAAGTTTAGTCACGTAGGAAGTAGGTGGCAAATAGGGAATTTTAACCCTAAAGTGCGGAATCATATCCTTTGCTTCACCTTCCGGAGGTTTAAGTATCTTTAACATATTATCATCTGACTGATCTTTATTCGGGTCTAGCCCATTAAGCAGACCAGTGAGTGTTATACCTAAACTGAGAAGATCAGTCATACCTATAATTAAATCGTATTTCTGAGACATGTCAGTAACGATTAGGTGAGTCTTCACTTCTCTTCTATCTGACAGCATTATGTGTGCATAGTCAATGGCTTGTTCGCAAGTAGTAACTTTGCCATTTCCCAAGATTAAATCAATTGTTTCGTTATGGACAGCCATATCTGTAGCGTAGGCTACTCGGCGTGAGATAGCAGAGACTTCAGCCCCTGGATCAAATAGTGCCATAACTTTTTTCTCCATTTACGAAAACTGTTTGAAAGATACGTTCATCTCCTTTGGTATAGATTTTATTGAACATTTTCTCATAATCTCGCTCTAGTGCGCACATATGGTACTGTCAGTGCTTAACTTGGACGTCTGGTAAGTTCTTGCAATCCTCTTTGTGCCAACCGTTAGTACCCTTGCAAGTAGCACACTCTTTCATATAGTGTCCAAAATCTGGCTTGCCTGGTGCACACTTAACAGGGTCGTGTCTACCATTCCACTTGCCATTACGTTTTGTGAGGTTGTAACCACACTTCTTGCAAGGCGCTCTCACCTTCTTATCACCTTTCGGTTCGGTAGAAGTAGAGCCAGTACCCCCCTCCAGTAGTAGTGCGAGGTTTCTTAGTACTACGCGCAGTATTAGTCTCTACTGCGTTTCGCTTAGTGGGCTGGGTGTAGCTCGTGGTACTAAGTACTCTAGTAGAGGGATTGGTATGCTTGTGAACTATCTTCTCAAAGACAGACCAAGGCATAGATCGCAAATCACCATAGGCGATGGTGTCATCATTGACTTTCTTAAAGAGGTTAGCTCCCAGAGTCTCCATCATCTGACAAATTAATAAATATTCGCCAGTATAGGTACGACCACCCATCCGAGTATTCATATGTGTCATATGAGCTAGAGCACCTCGAATAGTGGTATCGTTCGCAAAGAACTTGCGAGACTCCAAAAGTTCACGGTCACGTGCATCTTCAAAAAAAGTGTTAAGTATATTATCACGCAACTGGTGCCAGGGTAGGGCTTTCCAGTTGGGCTCATGAGCTTCAAGATAGTTCGCCATTTACCTGGCTCACAGAAATGAATAAAGGCATTCATCATCAGCTTATCCTTAAGGCTGGCAGACTCCTTAAGTTGGTCGAAAGCCTTCAGTGTCTCCACTGTACTCTCATTAGTAGAGAAATCGACCTCAGCCTGCGCGTTACCTAGCTGCTTTATAAAGCTTGGTTCTAAGTGTTCACGAGGCTCATGCTCAGTGCTACGGGCTGTTAGTGCCAAGATGGTGTCTATTTCCTTTCCCTTGTTATCGATTAGATAGCGAATATTATCCGCTTTCCTATCGTCAAGGTCAGAGTCATTCAATAGACGGTCCTCAAGGACTTGCATACCAGAGCGTAATAGCCTGAGACGAGTATGTCTGGTTCTCACTTCCTCATCCTCAGGATTAGAGCGGGAACTCTCTAACGAGGTACTGGTGTAGCGATTGCCAAAATCGTGATTACCAGGGTTAGTTGGCAAATGAGGGTCGATATTACGAGGATGGTAAGCCTCATCGAGTTCCATACGATCATATCCTCTGACAGGGTTAGATTTGTCAAGAGGATGGTCAATGGTAGCATCAGAGCTATAAAGATTAAATTTTGAAATATTTTCTCTCTCGCCAGTGGTAACTGGCTTAGTGGTAAACATACTGGCTGGTAAACCAGTAGGTCTCGGGTTCGAAACTGGGCCCGAATTTTTCTTCTTCTTCGGTTTAGGAAGAATATCAGCCAAGTGGGAGACGATAGAGGGGTCCACAACTGCTGCTGCCGCTAGCTCATTCAAGAGCGCTTCAGTGCGGTTCAATTGGCGTCGAGATTGAGAGGATCCAACCACTCGTTGTCGAGTTATGGCGTCCTCAGCTTCGGCCCCAAGATTTGAGCTGAATGGAATGGCTTCTCCATCGATGGCGAAACCAAAATTTTCGGACAGGTCCAATACTTCCTTTTTACTTCGGATTTGTGCTGGAGTGTCCTTTAGATGTGGAGTTACAATGCCCCCGACATTCGTATCCACGAATTTTCCAGCCTTTCGACGTTTAAAGATAGTTCACAAGCATACCAATTCCTCTACTAGAGTACTTAGTACCACGAGCTACACCCAGCCCACTAAGCGAAACGATCCCTCTACTAGAGTACTTAGTACCACGAGCTACACCCAGCCCACTAAGCGAAACGCAGTAGAGACTAATACTGCGCGTAGTACTAAGAAACCTCGCACTACTACTGGAGGGGTACTGGCTCTACTTCTACCGAACCGAAAGGTGATAAGAAGGTGAGAGCGCCTTGCAAGAAGTGTGGTTACAACCTCACAAAACGTAATGGCAAGTGGAATGGTAGACACGACCCCTGTTAAGTGTGCACCAGGCAAGCCAGATTTTGGACACTATATGAAAGAGTGTGCTACTTGCAAGGGTACTAACGGTTGGCACAAAGAGGATTGCAAGAACTTACCAGACGTCCAAGTTAAGCACTGACAGTACCATATGTGCGCACTAGAGCGAGATTATGAGAAAATGTTCAATAAAATCTATACCAAAGGAGATGAACGTATCTTTCAAACAGTTTTCGTAAATGGAGAAAAAGTTATGGCACTATTTGATCCAGGGGCTGAAGTCTCTGCTATCTCACGCCGAGTAGCCTACGCTACAGATATGGCTGTCCATAACGAAACAATTGATTTAATCTTGGGAAATGGCAAAGTTACTACTTGCGAACAAGCCATTGACTATGCACACATAATGCTGTCAGATAGAAGAGAAGTGAAGACTCACCTAATCGTTACTGACATGTCTCAGAAATACGATTTAATTATAGGTATGACTGATCTTCTCAGTTTAGGTATAACACTCACTGGTCTGCTTAATGGGCTAGACCCGAATAAAGATCAGTCAGATGATAATATGTTAAAGATACTTAAACCGTCGGAAGGTGAAGCAAAGGATATGATTCCGCACTTCACCGATATAATTATGGACTTAATTATACAAAACAGGAAGATTGCAATAACTGACTGGTGTATGTTTAAGTTCTCTAATGGGTACGTTAGACTTGACTTAACGAACGTCGACTTCTCTAAGTTAAAGTGTCCTTCACATAACTACGTGAGTTGGAGACACAAAGACGTAGTCAAAACCCAAATCGAAGATTGGTTAAAACAGGGTCTAATTGAAATCAATTATGATGCAACCCCAGTTAACTTAGCTCTCTTAGCGGTCGATCAATATAAATCTGATGGAACGTTTAGTAAAACAAGAGTAGTACTAGACCTGTCGCCAATCAACAAACTAATCCCGCAACATAGTTTTCCCTTACCTAAGATAAGCGAGATACTACGCAAAATGGAGGGTGCGACTATCTTTTCCAAGATAGACTTAAAAGCTGCATTCCATCAACTACAGATATATGAGCCTCATAGGAAATACTTTTCCTTTACTTGGCAAGGTAAGAAGTACCAGTTTAAAGGTGCACCTGAAGGCTTACACATGTTACTTTCTTTCTTCCAACAAGTTATGATGGAACTATTTGCGGACCTGTCGTATAACGTATCAGTCTATTTAGATGATATAGTTATCTTTACAAAGACAGCACATGAACATGCTAAACTCGTTAAAGAAGTCTTAAAGCGACTTAATCATGCTAAACTTAAGATTAACGAAGACAAGTGTTCTTTTGCTAAAGATACTATACACTTACTTGGCTACAAAGTATCTGCAGCAGGGGTAGAAATTGATGGAAGCAAAGGATATGATTCCGCACTTCACCGATATAATTATGGACTTAATTATACAAAACAGGAAGATTGCAATAACTGACTGGTGTATGTTTAAGTTCTCTAATGGGTACGTTAGACTTGACTTAACGAACGTCGACTTCTCTAAGTTAAAGTGTCCTTCACATAACTACGTGAGTTGGAGACACAAAGACGTAGTCAAAACCCAAATCGAAGATTGGTTAAAACAGGGTCTAATTGAAATCAATTATGATGCAACCCCAGTTAACTTAGCTCTCTTAGCGGTCGATCAATATAAATCTGATGGAACGTTTAGTAAAACAAGAGTAGTACTAGACCTGTCGCCAATCAACAAACTAATCCCGCAACATAGTTTTCCCTTACCTAAGATAAGCGAGATACTACGCAAAATGGAGGGTGCGACTATCTTTTCCAAGATAGACTTAAAAGCTGCATTCCATCAACTACAGATATATGAGCCTCATAGGAAATACTTTTCCTTTACTTGGCAAGGTAAGAAGTACCAGTTTAAAGGTGCACCTGAAGGCTTACACATGTTACTTTCTTTCTTCCAACAAGTTATGATGGAACTATTTGCGGACCTGTCGTATAACGTATCAGTCTATTTAGATGATATAGTTATCTTTACAAAGACAGCACATGAACATGCTAAACTCGTTAAAGAAGTCTTAAAGCGACTTAATCATGCTAAACTTAAGATTAACGAAGACAAGTGTTCTTTTGCTAAAGATACTATACACTTACTTGGCTACAAAGTATCTGCAGCAGGGGTAGAAATTGATCCTGGCAAGAAACAGTTTCTGTTGGATTTATCAACACCAATTACTGGAAGAGATGTGAACTCTGTGTGTGGGTTTGTTAACTTCTTCTCGGATTCGGTACCGCATCTTTCTCATTACTTAAAGCCTTTCAGTCACCTACGGCTGCACAAAGGACCTTTGGGAAAGCTTTGGACTAAAGAATGTGATGATGCATTTAAACTAGTCAAAAGTAAAGTAATGGACGCACCCATCATGCAGTACCCTGTGGATGGTGTCCCATTCCAAGTAGCAACCGACGCTTCAGATCGAGCGGTAGGTGGAGTGCTTTACCAAACGATAAATGGTAAACCGCGCTACATACAATTCTTTAGCAAGAGTTATAATAAGAGTCAACGGAATTACCCTACCGTTAAACAAGAGCTCCTTGCTATAGTTACTGCGCTAAGACAGTTTAAAGACTACCTTTATGGAAGTTACTTTACTGTCGCCTGTGATCAAAAGTCTTTAACATACTTAAAAGATATGAACCCTGATTCACAGTTGGTGAGCCGCTGGCATGACATTATTGCCAAGTTCGCTTTTAATATAACACACATTCCAGGAATACATAACCATCTTCCTGACATGCTCTCTCGACTTGTGCCCGACTACCAGAAAACAGTCAAAGAGTTATTAGCAACCGATTGGATGCTAAATAAGAAATGGTTTAACCTCGCTCAACCACGATGGGGTCCATTTACTGTTGATATGTTCGCCGCAGAACATAACAAACAGGTTTCTGAATATAAGTCGTTGACTCATCCTAAAGGTGATGCATTTCAGCTTGACTTATCAAAGCATAATGCGTGGGCTAACCCACCTTGTCAACTTATCGCACAGTTGTTAAATTATGTTAATATTACTAAATCTACCATTACGCTGTGTTGTCCCTTACGACCCATGGATACGTGATTTAATTAATATGATTCAAGACGAACCTATTTATGTCGACCGTGAAACCGACACGTTCTTGTATCAGGGATCCTATTCTAGTAAGAAGACGCCTTGGAAACACACCATTGTTTGTCGCATCGGTCCTGCAGGTACCACTAAGTGGAAACCCTCAACCGAATTCTTAGCTAAACTAGAGGAGTCTAAAGAGTTTGAACAAAAGCTCAAGACTCGTACAACACATGCACCCAACAAAATTGCAGTCGAGGTAATGCCGATTGAAACGGCATTAGATCGTAAAAAACATGGAACTAGCTAAGGCCATGGATCAAAGACTCAAAACTCTAAGAGAACCTGAAGCTCGCACTCAACTACTTAAAGCGCTGCTTAAAGAACAGCCAGGAGTTGCGAAACAACTGAAGAAGATACTTCAACAATCCAATGTTGTCAATTATGTATCTCAGGACTCTACCCCTCCTGATACTGAGGTTGCCCTTTCCAACAGGAATATGGTTCATCCAGCCAGCGTTACGCAGAATCTGACTGACTTAGAGGAGCTCGAAAGTAGAGTTAAAATTATACATAATTTAACGCATCGAGCATATGAGCATACCTATAAAATGGCTATTCGTGCAGGGCTTGATCACCCGGCGCTGAAAGAAACCATACGTGAAGTATACCGACGCTGTACTGATTGTGAAAAGAACCAGATCAAGCGATACGGTTGGGCACCCCTAAAAAAGTGTGACAGAAGACCAACCGATGCGCCGAGTCATAGTCGATTTGGTTAAACTCCCGCGATCCAAGCATACTGGCAATGTATATATTTGTCATTTCTTATGTGTGGCTTCGGGCTATAACTTGCTTTATGCAATACCGAACAAACGTCCACAAACAGTGGCAGAATTATGCTATCACGTCTTCAATGGCTCCGGTTTCCCCCGAGTACTATGTTTTGATAACGGTAGTAAGTTTTGTACCGACGTAATGGAGGCACTTATACTCGTGTCAGGCATGACCCATAGGCGTGGTGTTCCTTACAAACCTCAAACGCAGGGTGCAAATGAGACACGTCATAGAGAACTTAAGAAACTCTTGCGTACCGCACTAGACGACGTTGAGGATATGTGGCCTTATCATTTGAAATGGGTTCAGACTCAAATGAATAACTGCATGAATCCTCATACTGGAACACTCCCGTTTCACTATTTCTTTGGCCGCTATAGTGAATTACAAGCAACGTTTGATAAAACTGCGCCCGAGAAACACGCTACCCCGTGGCTACAAAAGATCGAGCATATGCAGAACGTTGTTTACCCCTGTTTACTCGAGCACAAAAATCGCGTCCTACTTAAAGCGTATGACCGATGGAATAACACTAAGAACATTGTTCAGTTCAAAGTCGGCGATTACGTTAACATTATAAATCGAAACGCCAACGTTACCGAACTCTCTTCTAAGACGATAGGACCTTTTGTTATTTCCTACCATGATGAGAAGAGCGATACTTACGAAGTGAATAATATTGATGGTACTAGCGCAACCAATCTAGGCACTCACCGTATCCCTACCTCCGAACTCTCATTCGCTCGCTCATTTGATTCTGATGTACCAGTTATGGAGTCACAAGTCAAAGATATAATTGACAAAACATCCGAAGACGGTTACACTTACTACAAGACCCGTTTCATGGATGGGACAGTAGCTTGGCTAACCTCCGATGCATTTCGTGAATCTCGCGACTTTCTTCGTATCTTTAATAAGAAATGGCATAAGCGTTTACATAAGAACACACGAGATAAACGAAAAGGGTTTCCTCAGGTGACTACAAACCCTGACGGATCTGAAATTCCCTATTTGCCACCTACTTCCTACGTGACTAAACTTTCTGATCTGCTTACCAACAGTGCAGAAAATTGTTCAAACTTACTTACTAATGAAGAACAGCCTTTGGCTATTGCCTTACCAAATAATAAACGTAAGGCGCCTACATCGGAAATGGTTACTGGACCAAATACTAAACGACATAGAGTACAACATGAGTCTTGAACTCGTACATATAGGCACATACATACTCGATAAGTCATGACCGAAACCGTTTTTACTTTGGTTTTCGTTTTACCAACTAGATCGTATCTTAACGTACGTTCGTAGTTCTAAAAGCTACTGGGAGCTATGTAGAAATACTGCCTCCGGTCAGTCTAAAATATCAAGATCAATTGAGATAATACATTGGTTTTATTTGTATTTTAAATAATTTAGTACAAGCTCTTTTTCCAATATTTCCAAAGTGTTCTAAATTCACTTTGATGGCTCCAATAGCCTGAGTATTTGGTATGACTCATCTACTTGGACCTATTTGAGACATTAGTAGATGTAGGATATTATAAACTAAATTTTATAATCTCCGAACTACTACTTATAGATTTTGGTCCTCCCGCCAATCTCCAAAATCCAATAAGTCTTTTTTCTTTTTTTAACTTTTCTTCAGATGGAACTTTATTTATATCAGCTAATGTATTAACGTGACCTACGTTATTATGTCTATTTACAAATTAGGCAAGTGGTCATGAACACTTAGTACTTCTAGTGAAAATTATTCAATAAAGAACAGCTAGAGGTACGCCCTGTGTGATCGAGGATATTTAGGCTCTTAACAAGAGGCAGTCCCGATCATTCTTACACAAGCTACCACTGCTAAATCCTAACTGACTAAATTGTATTTTAGTTTAATATAGTTTGAAACCTAGTAATTTCCATCGAAGTTTACAGATGGAACTTTATTTATATCAGCTAATGTATTAACGTGACTTACGTTATTATGTCTATTTACAAATTAGGCAAGTGGTCATGAACACTTAGTACTTCTAGTGAAAATTATTCAATAAAGAACAGCTAGAGGTACGCCCTGTGTGATCGAGGATATTTAGGCTCTTAACAAGAGGCAGTCCCGATCATTCTTACACAAGCTACCACTGCTAAATCCTAACTGACTAAATTGTATTTTAGTTTAATATAGTTTGAAACCTAGTAATTTCCATCGAAGTTTACATAACACATGCACCGTGGTACTGACAATATAAATAACCCACACTTGCAATCGGTGCAATATAACTAACCCACACATGCACCATGGTACTTATATTACTAAACCACCCATGCACTCTGTGGTCCTGATACAAGTAACCCACATATGCACCGTGGTATTGACAATATAAATAGCCCACACATGGGCTGTGGTATTGACAATATTAATAATCAACAAATGGTGTTATATAACTAATCCACACATGCACCAGCATTGACAATATAAATAACCCACACTCGCAATCGGTGCAATTTTACTAACTCATACATGCACCGTGGTACTGATATTACTATACCACCGTGGTACCGATAACACAACCCACACTTCCAATCGGTGCAATATAACTAACTCGCACATGCACCGTGGTACTGATTTTACTATACCACCGTGGTACCGATAACACTAACCCACATATACACTGTGGTACTGATATAACTAATACACATATGCACTCTGTGGTATATATAACTAACCCACACATGAACTGTGTTACTGATTTAACTAACCTACACATGCACTCTGTGGTGTATAGAAGTAGCCCGCACATGTACCGTGGTACTGATAAAACTTAACCACACATGCGCTCTATGGTAATATATAACTAACCCACATATGCACTCTGTGGTACACACTTGCACTCTGTGATACTGTGACGACTAATCCATGATATAACTTATTTACACACGCACTCTGCGGTACTTAATTTTTACTGAGCTTCATTATCACGAACGACTTAACCTTCAAATTCGCCCCCTACTTTTTTAGCTGTCGCTTCAGAAATTGCATTTGCTGACATTCGGGACTTCGGGACCGATCTGAAGGATTTTTGGTGGTGACTCCGGTCTCCAGTGACACCATTCGTCTCGCGCCGTTCTAGCCCCGCCTTTCACTAGGCCCAGCGAAAAATAGGACATGCGAGACAATTTTTTGCAAAACTATCAACGAGTGTCCGATTTTTATCAACTAGTGGGATTTTGCTCTGGAGTTTTCTGGAGTCGAGTCCTAGAGTCCTCCTGCCTCGCGCATAGTGTCAACAGTCCGACATCCGACAGACAAAGATGACATCAGATTCGCGTATAAAAAGGGGACTCGGGTAGGTCAAAGAACATCAGTCCACAAACTATCAGAGAAAAAAGACACCCACCATCCCTCCTAATAACTAAAACTAATTTTATAGAAAAAATAAATCTGCAGGTTACTGGTGACTCCGGTCTTCAGTGACACTGTTCGTCTCGCACCGATTTAGCCCCGCCTTTCACAAGGCCCAGCGAAAAATAGGACACGCGAGACATTTTCTGCAAAACAACGAGTGTCCGATTTTTATTGTTGTGAAAAACCGTTCCTGTACACTCATTGGTCCACAACAATTTTGATCCAACAAAAACCCTTTCGGTGAAATATTTTTCGTTTATACGGGGCCCTGAAATTGAAATCGAAGATAAAATGTTCGAATTTAAAAGCCAATGCCCAGAGTCGAACTGGGTATCTCTTCATTACTAGTGAAGCGCTGCACCGGTTAGCTTCATCGGATATACTCCAAGCTGGAAACTATTTATATAATCTATGATTAATTCAGACCATAATCATCAAGATGAGGCACACGAATCAACTAAGGAAGAATATGAAAACCCCCATCGCAATTAGGGAAGAATAGAGACAGAGGTAGGATGACTAGGAATATAGTGCAGTAAATTGGGCTGGTAAGTACCCAACATGGGCCGATAGGTAGGGTGATATGCATGGCACGTAAGACCGATAAAGGCTTGGATTTACATGGAATGCGTGATACGTTCGAGTTTAGGGTTAGGATAAGAGTAGTTCGGTAAGGGTCAACTAGTGACGGGAAAAAAGTTAAATAAAATATTGACGGGCATGACACATGCATAGGAAGACGCCAAGATATATATATATATATATATATATATATATATATATATATATATATATAACCCTATTTATATATACTGTCGCCACGAAGATAATGTCCGGTCGATTTGGATTTGTTGTGAGGTGGTTCCACAACTTTGGGATGGAAGCCTGCCGTTTACGATACTGTATTGAAATTTACATTGCTCTCGCCGCCACAAAAGTGCTCCTTTCAACCTTTACTTCGGCCGTGGGCACATTGTCTACAGACTGCTACTAAACAACCATGCGATGTCAAACATAGTCTGGGCAGCATTGTAGTCATGGGCCTTGGGTTTGCAAAGGCCCATCCAGACAGTGCGGGTACTTGACACGCTTGCTGTCTTGTGGAATTTCTTGGTCTGATGGCAAGCGGTATTCCAGATTTGATGACATTCACCTGTTTGCTTCAGTCTAAAAGTCTAATTTGGTTTGTACACGAGAGGTCAAGAGAAATAATTCAAATCCAGCGCAGATAGCGCGCTCTCAATACCTTGTAAAAAAAATCACATTGTTGTAGTACAATATTATTGATGCCTGCGATTTGGGTCTGAGCGATCAAAGTGACGAAGACAGCAGTATACGCTCTAGCAATCAAAAAGTCTGATCACGACTTCCCAAAGTTCTGTTCGTTGATTATCAGCGGACATCTTTAGTTGGTGTGTAGCTCGTGTTTTGCGCATGATAATCTAACCATTCACAGAAGAATACTACGGTCATTCCCGTTCTCACCTTATAGTCGCTTTGAACGAGCGATGCTGCTAGTAATATTGCGTGATTGAAACCATATCTAGTGATAGCTGTCAAAGAATTAACCTGGATAGGCTTCAGCTTGCTATTGTCTCCTATGTATCTCACTAGATTCACTTTTTGTTAGTATAGTCAGTATTCCCTCTTTTATATATTCCGGACTATCACAATCGATCACGATATAGACACATACTGTTATAATTGACTATCATAACTATATATCGAGCATATGGTTCACAAGTTCGACTGTACATTTTTAGCGATGCAGTCGTCTCAATTCAATATGAAATGATCTTGACAATTTGCCGTCATCGGATCATACAGTTATAAGTCATAAACCCATTCTAACCACCTGTGTATATAAACGCATACTGAGTGTCATTATACAACACTCCGAATGCTGAGAATATATTTTAAACTACAATTTTACGAAACACCTAAATCATCGTATTTCAGCATCAACCTCGAGTAATTCTTTTAGACATACAATTGTAAACATTGAGAATGTAACTAGTAGAACGTATGTGATTAACCGCCTCAATGACAGTGGATATTGAGCTGATCGATCGACGTAATCTTTTCCATTGTAATATATTGTACCACTTTAATAATTACACCCAAGACTCAAACTTTAGCCCTTTAAACGACGAGCAACCAAGAGCAAGAGCACCCACATTAGGTATGTGCTTCATCCTTGCTTTAACGTATTCTTTCTTCCCTCGCATCGCTGAGTCGATAGCAACAACTCCGCACGAGCTGCTACAAACATAATTTCGAACTATCCACACTAATCTATATTATGGAACATATATGGCCTACTTGTACTCCGAACAGGCCTTCGCATGTTCGAGGTCCATACATGTATATATCACTTTGACTAGGCACTCCCTACCTACTGCCGAAGGTCAGCGGGGCGGCAGAGAGAGTCCTTATCAATCACCACGTCACGTACACATTCACTTCGGTACACAATCTACGATCATCTAACTAATTATTCAACAACACTACACACATGCACACGCACAGTCACAGACATTCTTGCACTTATATTTATACACTATTCACTATTTACTAATCAACCACCGAAATGATATCTACATATATACCACATAACAAACTATGCTAAGCCGGACTCCGGTTGTCCTGCACTTCGAATGAGGGCACCAAGCCCAACTCTTGCCTCAGTCACTGTCGCTATGTTTGCGACTCTATGCCCGAGCTACGACTGTCTTGCCGCTAATCCACGCAGAGATATATCCCTCTCTCGCGTTCCCACAGCCGTACGATGCGTGTCCATACGCAGTACTTGTATGGGAGCTGATGCTCAAGTATCACATGCACACTACCATGCCACGAAACTACAGCCCATACTTCTCCTGCAACCGATGCCGCAGCACATCCGGGAATTGCATGAAAAACGAGTCCCAGTTAGCTCCGATACGTTGCTTGAAGGCCATGAGGATCTGGTGAAGGGTGGGAGTGAGGGGATATAGTTAGCAACCCATATGGTACAAGATAAGTCTGTCTTCGGATTCACAGGTGTTAGTTACATTATACACGTGAAAGATTGGTTGATGGTATAGAAGGTACACATTCGTAGGAAAATAGACACAAAGTAACACACGGTGCTGATCAGAGCAAGCAACGCGCCGTCTTAAAGGTATCGCACACACTCACGGAAAAGCGCCAGGGAGGCATGCGCACCATTTGAGACATATTGTTCTAACAACTGTGAACAATACGCTCACGAACATGAAACAAACGAGGCTTATGCACCGCTGTCAACATCTCTTTCAGGTCCAAAAACGGCACACACACACAACCAACAACGTAGACAAATACGCACTGCACAATACAGCCCATCAAAATAGATGCAGATAACGCCAACACACCCACCCATGAAAATCCCAAAGTGCTTGCATACCGTTTTGAACATATCATCCAAATCGGGTTCGACATTCTGCCACGAGGCCACCGCGTCACAGAACCACAGGAATGTGCGGTCTACACCCTCAGGATTCAACATGATCATGTGGCACACCCCCCTGAAAGCCGAGTCCTTCTCGCCATTGTCGTGGATGTTGCGCATGGACTGGCACCACGGCAGCATGAACAACTCCAGGTGAGGAGCAACCTCCTGTATATATATGTAAATACAAGTATATAAATATATATATACATACATATATGTGTGTGTGTGTTCGTGCGTTGGTAATATCAGAGGCACGAATAACTAGCATACAATCCGGGGGAAGCCCAACCTTTTGCAGAAGTGGTTATATGTAGATTTGTGCGTGTAACACACATAACGGTGGTGCTTCGCATATACATGTGTGCGCGGGTCTGTAACATGGACAGCACCGTGGGGCAGTCTCATATACAA
>LUCW03001808.1:35000-42500 GCA_001586965.3 Sphaeroforma sirkka
GTGTGCCCGCCTCTTCTTCCAGTGTGGCAAAGGCACTGCATGCAGCCTCTTGCACTCGTTTGTTGTTGTCTAAGACGCACTGTGCGTGTAAATCAGTGGGTGAGAAGGGCAAATTAGTTTCGAATTAATTCACGGATCAGCAAGGGTGATAAAGCTTCTTGCACTCGTTTGTTGTTGTCTAAGACGCACTGTGCGTGTAAATTAGTGGGTGACGAGGGAAAATTGGTTTCGAATTGATTCACGGATCAGCAATAATGATAAAAGCTTCTTACACTCGCTTGTTGTTGTCTACGACGCATTAAGCCTGTCAACTAGTGAGTGCGAAGGGGAAACTAGTTTCGAATTAATTCATAGACCAGAAACAGTGATGAAGTTTCTAGCACTCGCTCCTTGTTGACTACGACGCACATATGATAAGTGCTGTGTCGAGGGTACGAATACATTTGATTTAACGACACACAGCCAATGATCAGCATGAGCAACCAATCCATCCCTATGCCGATAACAGCTTGCCAAATACCTTCATTCGTACTACTTGTATTGATATTAATATAAGACAGAGTACGTAAAAGCGCACAGACGCGCGAGTTTAATACAAGTACCCACACGCAAATCAGCGGAGACTCCGCTCAACTAGGACCACTGCAGTACTATGTGTTGTTGCCACGTGTCATTCAACTGAGCGATTAAATACAGTCACAAAACAACTTAACTGTTGTCAAGTTACTATGACTGCTAAGACTGTTCGTAAGTTACTGTGACTGCCAATACTGTTAAGTTAGGATCGTACACAAAACCAAGATAAAACACGGCCTACAGTGTTCTTTTGCACCACTTCCTTCGAGCAATTCCTCAATAAGACTCCTTTCAGAATAAAGATATGGTATTGTAATTTACCTACCGTTGTCTGTTTTGTACCACCACTTACCTCGAGCATCTTCTCAATAAAGTATCTTTTATAAGTGAAGATATGGTATAGTAATACACACGACGTTCGTTGCTTAGTACCATCACTTACCTCGAGCATCTTCTCAATAAGGTTCCTTAAGTACGGATACTGTCCTTCCTGCTCGGGCGGAGTAGTGACTATCCATTGCGAATACCGCGACAGCGTCCAGCACGTGATAGACCGCACAATTGACTGCAAAGCAAAACGTACAACAAACGGATTGGATGAGCAACCAAAGACGAAGGTACGGAGAAAACGGGTAAGACACCCCACAACGTCTGCTACCTGATAGTATTAAACTATATACATATAGGTTAAGGTATGTATGCTGCAGGTGTCATGAGATGGAGCGGAAACAGGACAGGTGAGAGGCGCTGTATGGACACACACATATATTGTCATGTTCCACAAGCACGGCTATCACATACACACAAACACGCACCAACACACACCTTGACGGGACTGAAACTCAAGTAAGCCCTTCATAAAGATATGAGAAGCACGAGAATAGATATTTGTATGCATGCATATACTACACCTCACACACAGACACACACACGCACACCGCCGTAATATATATATATATATATATACAAACCTTAGCATCACCCAGGCAGTGGTCAATCAAAAAGACTACTAGTCCTGGTAAGAACTCCAGCATGCCATTCATGCACCCTTCCGATATAGCACCCAGTGCCAGGATTCCACACTCACGCTCCACCCAGTTTTCACTCTGCAAGTCTTTCTCAATCAGCGGCAGCAGAATGGGCAGCAAGTGGTCTTGAAATACTACCGCCAGATAGTCTAAGGCTGCGGCCGAGCACTTGCGCAGGTTCCATTCTAACGATCTGAGTGGAGAGGGGTGGGGAATAACAAGGGTAGGTAACGGCTGTGCACAAACTATATATGGCATGGCGGATGGTCTATGGTATGTTGAAGTTAAGACTGGTAACTCGCGCAGGTGGGATGCGAGGTGTCTAGCAGCATGTGGGTGGGCAATGAAAGGGAATCGCTCTACACGTTTAATAATGGGTACATATTCAACCATCACACAGAACAATCATCCCTCTCGTCTACTTCAGTCTCAACGGTTGTAGTGGTTTAATAATAGGTATATATTCAACCCATCACACATAACATCCATCCCTCTCGTCTACTTTACACCCAGTCTCAACGGTCTTAGTACCCAGCTTGTGTGTCTCATGGACACTTGTAGCTCGCTGTACACACCCAAGGGCCAGTCTAAACACACACACACATACACAATGCCATGTACATACATATCTAGACAGCACATGATTCTCGACTGCCCATTCTCCGCATGTCTATAGCTATACCGTCCAGGGTTCGCTTCAGTGGCTTTGAGGCGGGTGTTATATTGCGAATACACACACACCATACCCACAACCCCAATACACACAGCATAAACCACCCGTTTATGCTTACCCAAACCACTTGACTATCGGATTCACCTCTACACAACCCCAATGCACGAGCATATGCGCCTTCCCACGCCCCCACAGTACGTACCCATCGTTCTCATCCCCATACTCGTCGTTTTCATCGTCTGAATCGTCCACTTCCACCGCCTTGCGCGCGCTGATTTTGGCGTGTTGTGGCGCGATGTCTTCCTCTCGATCTGGGATCATGTGATTGTCTTCATCCGCACACAGTAGGATCTGGTCGGACTCTGAGTATCGCATACCTATCGCATGCAGACGAATAAGATGGGTCAGTCAGTAACAGTACTCATGCCTGCCATGAAGAAGCTAGGTGGTGTTAGGAAGGAGGCGCACGGATAGTTCGGTACCGAATGGGTACGCAGAAGCAAGTAACGGAAGTCGGAATGTGGTACTGTCACTGCACTCTATCCAGACAGAACAAGCTACACATACACACCACCATGCGATTGACTTTCTGTAAATACTCATGAGTTGGAAAGTACTCGCGGACGCGTCAGACACTTATGCACCACACTTTCGTATTGGCAATGCCATTCCAATCTAAGGTTCAATAGACAGGTGCTTGTGCATTGATTTGGGGTGTACCTTTGAGAAGTGTAGGGATGAGTTGGTCAAGGTATTTCGGCAGGAATTCCCACGCTGTCTGCGGATCCGCAAACGCCAGCCAAAACTCGCACGCCTCCAGCGCCACTTTCTGTAGATTAACGGGAAAGGTGTGTAATGTAAGGCGCAAATATAGCGTATACCTTTACAACCTGTAGTATTTATATATAAACCCAAAGCTTGTGATTAAACTCTAAACCCTGCTGCTTAATCCACGCCCAAAGGGTCGACAAAATCACCTCAAACGCGCCAGGTTCACTTACACATTCGGCAATGATGCCACGTACACACTAGTCACACATATACCAGCCACCTAATCGGTGACAGAGAGCACATACTGATCCGAACACCACTTGTATTGAAAGCATTTCGAGTCAATTCGATAAAAAAATAAACAACAGCTGCCAGCAGTACAATGCGCGCACCCCTTGCATGGGTCATATAAAGGCACACCTACGGATAACTAAGCTGCATATAGAAATGCATACTTCTACTTTTACTGGCGACCACACTTTGTGCGCGTCATGCACATGGGCGATTGTACATATATCTACACATGGATATCTACACTTGGCTTGTGGGGATCCTTTGTGCGCGCGTATGCTTGTTATCTCTTTCTATCTCAGCGTGTGTATGCATGTTCGCCCTTGCTACGTACGTTTGTATACAAGTGTCAATACCAAATGCTCTATACTCCCAATAAACCACTGTACGTACCTGGTCCGGGTGTTGCGTGCACATGAGCATGTACGGTATAATATTGTCCATTTGGGGCACAAGGATATCAATCTTCGCCTCCAACAGCTTCACCATTCCTTGACACACGCGCAGTCGGACCTCAGTGATCTGTAAGTGAGCGAATATAAATAAAAAATAGAAATATAAACATAATTTTTTTTTTACATACATACATACATACATACATACATATATATTGTGCGATTTTTCTGTAGTGCATTCATACGTAATCCGCGAAAATATTTTTTTCTCCCTAACAGGTACCAGCGATCATTTGAGAGAGGTCACAGCAAATAAGAAGCGAAAATCATAATCAACCGCCAACTCATATTCCCTACCTTACACAACGAATGCCAATACTTGTAAGCATAGGACACCACACACGTTCACACATACATACACACGATAGTAAACCTCTATACCAAAATAAATAAACATGCACGGCATTGATGAGTTGTACAACCCAAATGTCAATACATATTACCATGTCAACCAACGCACTCGCCCCCCATACACACACTACCCTCTCACTGCACACCAACATACATCGTTATTGGCGAGCTGGAAAAGCGTCTCCGCAAAGGCCTGGGCGTACTGCATCATGCCGGTGGTCTCCTTCATGATGAAGTGATTGAGCGTGCCCAGTGCAAGCACCACCACCCGCGGCCTGTCACACGCACACAGCTGGATCAGCTTTGGAATGACTGTGTTGAGTGGCTGCGATGGCATCTGTGTGATCTGGTGTGCGCTATCCTCGCACACTTTGTTGAGCGCTCCCACGGCCCCTTCCACCACCAACTCGTCGCCAGAGTCGACCAACTGACAAAGGTTGTGCAGGAAGCTCTCCATGACCGTCTTGTCGTACAGGCACAGCGTGGTGACGAGTATGCCCACTGTGGCTCGGATGAGAGGACTCCTATCGCCAATGCATATCTGGCAGTTCATCTTTATGTATTCGCGTATGTTGGGGGGGAAGGTCTCATAGCGGATGCGGATGTTGTTCTTCAGGATGATTCCGGCTAAGGAGCGCAGCGCATCCCTGCGTTGGGTCTACAAGTAGGACGGGTGATGTTTTAGGGGAGATATACACGCGTACGCGTTCGCAGGGACACAATGGAAGAAGTAGATAATGATCTAATCACACACGCACACGCACACAGATACACGTATATGTATATAAATATATATGTATAGATATATAAATATATATATATCCATATCAAAATACAAATTCAGATACAAATACAGATACAAATAAAGATACAAATAGAAATACACACACACACACACACACACACACATATATATATATATATATATATATATATATATACATATACATATACATCTACAAATAAAAGTACATATTCGTATACACAGAAATATGCATATGCATATGCACACACATACACATGCACATACACATAAAATATACAAAAATAAGAATTCAAATATAGGTATCGAAAAGCATAGCAACGGAAGACAAAACTAAGCTTGAGATAAGAGTCCTCTTCACGACTTATAGACCGAGAATGCAGCAAGCAGAAGATCTTTTAGTCCAGCAATACTAAATCGATCAATGGTCACATACGTAAATAAAAAATTCAAAAAAAACTAAAACCCCAAATCTCAATTTCTGAATATGAGCTGTTGAGTGGTCGTTGTATGTAAAGCCAATCGAGACAATCAATAGATAGTACATGAGTACTTCTGGGATTCATGGTAGGCATTGTCGGATATGCAACTAGTGGCACCAGACATACGCTTGATGCAATATATGGCACCGGACATACACTTAGCAAGGTAGCGATTTTCGCAAAGCATTTAATAAAGACCACACACCGCAGAGAGACCATCGGATACTGACAGTATGTATAAATGGGAGCATGCATTTCCTATAGCTGAAGATAGCAATGTTCCATTAAACGATGGAAACACGCACGGTTGCGCATGTTACGCGGGGTTCATACCGTAGCGGGGTCCTCCCCGTCGACAGGCTTCATTTGCGTCAGGATGTGAAGCAGATACATGTTGAAATCAGGCGACTGCGGTTGTAGGGATAGGAAGAAGGGTTGGTGGGATAGGAAGAAGAATGGGCTACATCATGTGTGAGAAGATACTCCCAGGGAAAGATGGGAATGTATGGGAATGACTGAGACAACAAGTTCAGTAGGCGGTCATTTATATTGGGAAACCAACATTCATAGTAAAACCGCCAGCCCAAAACTTGACCAAAGGACCACGGTTGCAATCAAAGTGGTCGAGAACAATAGTGTATATGCTTTCTTCATCTTGTGTGGATAGATAAATGCGAGTTGTAAACATACAGTGCTATCTATAAGCCACGAAGCACACAAGTATAAATCAAGGATATGCATGTCAACTTATAAACAATAATATATTTATATAAATATGAAACTAACACACACAAGAAATATACATAAACCAACAAGAAAGATATGTGCATAAACCAACATAGATTAAATAGAAATAGAAATAGAAATAGAAATAGAAATATATACGAATACAAAAGACAAAAAAAGACACGAGATATATATATATATATATATATATATATATATACATACATGCATATATATACATACATATATATATACATACATATATATATATATTCATATAAATATAGATATATGTATTTATGTACATACATACATATATACATAAAAAACCGTATATACGTATATACCGAAGCGAATTTGTATCCACAAACATGTATTGCATAATTACGGATGTTTATATATATATATATATGTATGTATATATATATACAACATACATGTATTCATATTCATATACATACACACATATATATATATGTATATATATATATATATATATATATATATATATATATACATATATTTTATACATACTGACATACTAACATACATACATACATAAAAACACACACTATATATTGGTATAAATATGCATACATACATGCATATGATCTGATAACTTATATAAACATCGTGGATTCACAAATACTATTGTTTGTTGATATACAAACAAGCAACTCTGCATCTGTAACATAAATTCACGTATCTATGATACACAACATACATATTCATATACATATGTGTGCTCATAAATCGATTGCTACAAAAATAAGTACATACATACATACCTAAATGCGTAGGTTGCGACATACATACTTACACGTACGTGGGTGCGTACATACATACATGCCACACACACATACATGCCACGGATGTTTAAATATCAAAGAGATGCATAAATACAAACGCTCATATATATATATATACATACATATACATATGCGTTCATATATATATATATATATATATATATGCATGCATACATACATACATATATATATATATATATATATATATATATATATATATATATATATATATATATACATTTACATATACATATAGAGTTGCTGCTTGTGAGGATACCGTTTTATGTTTTACAAGGTGGGATATGAAAAATAAAACAAATGTACACACATACGGATATGGGATTGTGCATATGCATCATATGTCATATATATATATACATATATATATAGGATAAGATCCGTTTATATGCACGTATATGTATATGTATATATACATGTATATATATATAGGCAATAAAAACACGGATATATATATATATATATATATGCATATATATATATATATATATATATATATATATTGGACATTATATATTTTATATGCATGTTTTATATAGCTATGCGCATACATCCAT
>LUCW03001808.1:52500-70551 GCA_001586965.3 Sphaeroforma sirkka
TGTCTTTATGTTACTACAGAGAATATCTATATGTTACTACAGTGACATGTATATGTTACTACAGAGACATGTCTATATGTTACTACAGAGACGTATCTACATGTTACTACAGCACTAGTGCATAACCGTACCTAATGGCATGGATCAAACCTAACCAACTCATAACCTGACCAACTCATTCGACTGTCAGGTTACGACCTGTGTTTGTGAGCAAAAAGAACAGAGTAACGTTGGCAGAGAGAGAGAAATTGGAGGCCGATGCCGTAGAGGCAGAGGAAAACAGAGTCAAGGTATGGGGAGGCGTATCGCAAAGAAACGTACGTGAATGGGTCTGTTGTTTGATTAAACAGAGTCAAGGTATGGGGAGACGTATCGCAAAGAAACGTACATGAATGGGTCTGTTGTTTGATTAAACAGAGTCAAGGTATGGGGAGACGTATCGCAAAGAAACGTACATGAATGGGTCTGTTGTTTTATTAAACAGAGCTAAAGTATGGTTAGACGCATTTTTAAAGAAACGTATGTGAATGGGTCTATTGTTTGATTAAACAGAGTTAAAGTATGCTTAGACGCATCTCCAAAGAAACGTATGTGAATGGGTCTGTTGTTTGATCAAACAGAGTTAAAGTATGCTTAAACGCATCTCTAAAGAAACGTATGTGAATGGGTCTGTTGTTAGATTAAACAGAGTTAAAGTATGGTTAGACGCATCTCCAAAGAAACGTATGTGAATGGGTCTGTTGTCTGGGTGAGATGTCAAGTATTGGTTGCATGCTTGGCTTCGTGAAGTTTGTGGGTTGTGTCTCTGTGTTAGTGATAGGTTGTCTGTGTTGGTGATAGTGTGCCTGAGCGGTCGTAATTGCGGATGTAAGCTTCTGGTGGATATAGTATAGGTTCGTTGCTGGCATCGTGTCTACGCTGTTGTGACAGACATAGCCTAAGACCCTACATTGTACTAATCGTTCAATTGTGATCGAAGTATCACACACAAACCCTAAAACCCTAAAACCCTACTGGCCGCGTTATGTACTGTATACGGACAACATTTTCGAAGAGAGAAGAGACGCTCCATCGAATAGTCATCAATAGTATCTTTCAATATTCCAAACGTATAGAGACGCACAATAAGGGTTCAGTCCACAATGATCTCATCCTAAATCCACCGATAACTTGTCTTTCCTTCTATAACTACTCAGTCTAATCTTTATCTCGCTATTCCTTCTCGTCACGAGCAGAAGTTAGAGAATCAGAAGAAAGAGACGCAACGGATTGTGGGGGAGATCGTAAAGGCGGATGTATTCGGCCCAGCCGAAAACAGCGGTAAGAGATACACTCAATGCCCACCAAACAAAGAACAGCGGGGTAGAAGCACATACTATGATATACGTGGTAGACTATCTGAGGCCTGTCTGTATTACATCCTAAACCAAGAGCTGTGGGGTAGAAGTACATACCTTGATATACGTGGTAGACTAACTGAGACTTGCCCGTAAGGTGACATCCCGATATGTCTCGTAGGTGCGTGTTTCATCGGCAAACGTCATTCTATCCATAGGGTTTTAGGGTTATCGTTGACTCCACTGATGCGCTGCCATTTGTATCGCAGATTCAGATCAAGAAGACGTCATCAGTGACGGAGATGGCGATGAAGAGGAAGAGTACGAGAAATGGAAGGTTAGGGAACTACAGAGGATACAGGTACACTATAACACTAAAACACTATAACCTCATATAACACTTTAACACTAACACGAAACACTATATCCTCACCTAACACGAAACACTATAACCTCATATAGCACTATAACACTATATCCTCACCTGACACTCTCACAATATACCCTCACCTAACACTATCACACTATCAAAACTTATCACTATGACGATATAGGCTCACCTATCACTATATCACAATAACAAAACCTAACACTTTCACACTATACCCTCACCTATCACTACCACACTATACTTGCGTATGCTGACACCTGTCCTGTGGGGGGTTACTAACCTGCGTATATATTGCTCAAGGTGTGTCGTAACCCCCCATAGCATAAAATGTGTCGTAAACCCCCATTGCATAAGGTGGTAAACCCCCATAGCATAAGGTGTGTCGTAAACCCCCATTGCATAAGGTGTGTCGTAAACCCTCATTGCACAAGGCGTGTCGTAAATCCCCATTGTATAAGGCGTGTCGTAAATCCCCATTGCATAAGACGTGTCGTAAACCCCCATTGCTCATGGTGTGCCGTTAACCCCCATTGTACATTGCAGAGAGACCGCGATGAAGAAGAGGCGCGTGTGAAGGAACTGTTAGAGATGCAACGCCGCAGTGAAATGACTGAAGAACAACTGGCCGCCGAACGCAAGCAGCGACTCATGGACGATGCAGGTAGGTGTATGGGCGGTAGAGTATGTTGGGGGGGGGGGTATTGAGGTTACATGATACAGGTGGTTTTATGGGCATGGTTGCCGTTTATGCATTCTTCGTTGCCATGTTTGGGCAGGGTAGGTAAGTTGTCTAGGGTGTGTGGGTTTGGTGTAATTCCTATGAAGGTGCAGATGTGTATGTTGTGATACTCCAATTTAATGACAATGCCACCTAGTGCACTCTCAGTTAACTGGGTGCGTCGATTAAGATTCTCTCACAGTGTATATCTCAGAGAGGTTTCGGGGAATATCAAAGTATATATAACAAGCGTGTCTGGTTGTTTGCGTCGGATCCGACTAATAACCTGAGTTTTGTACCCGTTGTGAATCCTTTGTTACATAAACGGATATATACAAGTGCTATAATTATGAGACAACCCACTGCACCTGGGTGTGTAGCATATGTATAGATGGGTCACCTATCATTCATTCCGTAAGACCCACGACCCACCCCATTACCTCACCATTCATTGCCACACATCGCCTTTCACCTACATTATCACAGAGTCCGTCCCAACAGAGAAAGCCAACTACAGATACCTGCAGAAGTACTACCACAAGGGCGCCTTCTACACTGACGAGGCAAAGAGCATGCTCAAGAAGCACGACTACACCGCAGCCACGGGCGAAGACGTGGTCGACAAAACAATCTTGCCAAAGGTTATGCAGGTCAAGGTGTGTGTGTTTCATAATATCGTACACAGCTTAGACGTGTATGTGTTACATCTCATTATACTGTCATGCACAGCTTAAGGATGTATGTGCTGCATCTCATTATACTATCATGCACAGCTTAAGGGTGTATGTGCTACCTTTCGTTATGGTATCATACATAGCTTAGACGTGTATGTGTTACTTCTCATTCTACTATCATGCACAGCTTAAGGGTGTATGTGCTACATCTCATTATAATATCATGCACAGCTTAAGGGTGTATGTGCTATCTTCCATTATGGTATCATACACAGCTTTAGACGTTTATGTGTTACATCTCGTCATAGATCATACACAGCTTAAAGGTGTATATGTTGTGTCTTACTTATGCAGTCATAGTTGATGCTCAATACATTTACACTGTACTTTAACCGTACGTGCGTAGTGGTAGTAGATATATATCCATGTATATATATATATATATAGAAACATTACGTGTTTTGCTAGATATATATATATATATATATACACAAATTATATAGAAACAGTTGTGTGTAGTGCGAGTGGAAGTCGAGGCTCCCTGCTTTCGCACATCTTATTAACCTGCTGTGTGCTGCTTGGCTCTGTGCCCAAGACATCCCATACCTTGTAGTGGCTATTCCTTCACTGTTCACCGCATTGAAGCATTCGTTGGTTGTTTTACCTGGCACAGAACTTTGGTAGATCAGGCAGAACAAAGTACACACACCTGCGAGAAGCCGATACAAGCGCAGCCACGCCATGGGACGAACAGACCTCCGTCTCAGTCAGAATACAAAACAAGTATGCCGGTGTGGGTGGTGCGCGTGTGTAGTCGCGTATGCTACAGTTGCGATGTGATGCGTTTGTAGACGTTACAATGGTTTGGATATAGTGTGGTGTTGCTGGTTTCATAGATACAGTAGGGTATTGCTGGTTTCATAGATAAGAGTAAGGTGTTTCTGGTTTCATAGTTACAGTAGGGTGCTGGTTTCATAGTTACAGTAGTGGGTTGCTGGTTTTAAAGATACAGTGTGATGCTGCTGGTTTCATAGTTACAGTAGGGTGTCGCTGGTGTCATAGATACAGTAGGGTGTTGCTTGTTTTAAAGATACAGTAGGGTGTTGCTGGTTTCATAGTTACAGCAGGGTTTTGCTGGTTTCATAGTTACAGTAGGGTGTTGCTGGTTTTAAAGATACAGTAGGGTGTTGCTCGTTACACAGTTACAGCAGATTGCTACTGGTTTCATATTTACAGTAGGATGGTGAAGGTTTCCCATAGCTCACACGTAATCGATAGTTCACCTTGTGTGGTACTGTGCGTGGGTGCTGTGAGTGTCCAATCGGTAGCCATGACTAACGGAGGCTGACAACGTTGCGTGACTTGTCTTCTGCATTTTATGTCATTATACCACACCTCAAAACCAACAACAAGCACTTGCAATTTTAGAGTTTAGGGTTTTGGTTTAGGGCTTAGTGGCATTTGGGTTGTACGTCTCCACCTCCTCCAAGCTCTCTGGCTGCCTGTGAATATTTGTTGTCTCATCTGTACGTTCAACTGTTCAGATATTAACCCGGATCAACGTATCGTATGTGAGATATTAGTATCTTGCCATGCATACTATGTCCTGTCCATGTAGATGGAGAGGTGCCTAACAAACGTTTGTACTAGCTCCTGACATGCATGTGATATACAGTATCAAGTTCGAAAGCGCTGTTCCCCACGCAGGGGCCTGTTCTGCTTAATTATTACATATGCACCTAATGTGCGTCTTCTCATCTCTCTTCTTTTCGTTACCGATTCAGACTTGCATCCGGAAAGAACGACATGACACGACCCGGGTTAAGGAAAAAACCATAATAAAAGTGTAAATAGGAAAAAGCGTATTAAAATGAAAGTAGAAAAAACAAGAATAAGATTTAAGGGTGGTTTTTAGGGCGAGTCTAAGGGCGAGTCTAACCATTAAAGCCATTTAACGTTTAAGTATAATATTAAAAAGCTCAAAAAGGGCCGACATGCCTTGAAAGTTGCACTTTCGTTTTTACAGGTTAACAGAAAGGTTTTTCCTATTGGTTGTAATATGGTAGAATATTGCGTGCCAATGCACCGTTACGTGAGCCGTTTTGACACATTTTGTATACATACTTCACAAAGCTTTTGTCTGTTATAGAATACTATACGAAATTATACAGTATATTAGTTCATTGTAACGATGGCTATCTTAAAGAACAAGGCGGTAGCACGCAAACAACGAATTATGCTGTCTAAACTTTACTTGCTACTGCGATCGATGGAAAGGGATATAGTCCGTGATGGTCTTTCCAGCTTTAAGATGATGTGCGATAGAGGGACGCTTGTTGCTCGTACTCGGGCGAATTAGCAAACACCCTGCGCTCTGTTAAAAGCAGTATGCAGTTTCGAGGACACATTTCTTACGAAGTATTCAGTTTTAGTATCTTGCACGCGAGATCAACGAAACATGCAGGAGAAACAAAATGACAATAGACGTGGAGGTACAACTTGCTGTCGTCCTTTGTATATCAGCCGGTGGAAAATATCAAGATATCAATATTGTGTTTGTGCTTTCTTCTGCTGCTGTTTAATATAGCTTATGAAAGGTTTTGTACGCAATTGATGGTTTAAATTTTCTGGATTTCCGCTTTCCAAAAGAGGAAGAAGAGATTGCCAAAGCAGCAAAAAGGTTCGAATCACATTGTAATTATGCGTTGATTAGCCGTTGCGTTGCCGTGGCCGATGGATTATTTGTGTGCGTAGCTTTTCCCGCCGTTGAATAGATGTCAGTATAGGCGGCATTTGTATACTGGACACAAGACTGGTTTTAAGGTTTAAGCCATGTATGATGCAAACTATAAGTCTGTTGCATCTTCTATAATGGCTCATGGTAGTATGCTTGATCGTCGAGCTTGAGTATATAGCAGGTTAGACCTGCTAGTAGAAGATATGCTCTTGTATTACTACGTATTGGGTGATGCAGCCTACAGATGTACCAAACATATGCTTGCACCCGCAGTTCGACAATCTCAACTTCCCTTCAATTTTCCCAGAACCTCTCCAACGAAAATGAAGCCTGAAGTCCATGTAAACGTAAAACTTTATCCAAATTAAAATGAATAATATCGTCCTAATATCGCATGCATATCTGAAAGTAAAGGTGAAAGTAGTAAAAGTGAAAGTAGAAACAACAATAATGAAAGTGAAAGTAGAAACAATTATACTGAAAGTGAAAGTAGAAACAATAATATTAAAGTGAAAGTAGAAAAAAAAATGCGAACGTAGAAACATCCATTAGAACGAGTCTTAAGGGTTCAAATTTTCACGCTCAAATTTTTGTTAAAGGCACAAATAGCCAATGAAAGCCTTTATAGTTTTGAAAGTTGCACGCGAAACAAAAGTGAGGTGCCCATGAAAGCGAATCATTTTTACAATACAATAAACGGATAAAATATCTCTTAAGGCTAATTGAAATCAAAGGAAAATAAACGAATATAGTCTTTTAGTAAAGTTGGGTATGTCTCGTAAAAACAGCAATTTTCTGGGAGATTAAGATTAGGATTGCCTATATAGAATTTTCCAGTACTGTTTTCGCCGAAGGAATTTAATTTATCTTTTCGTTGTCGTCAGGCAAAACTATTACCATGTTTCGTCGGGGCGAATTAGCGAGACTCATAAAATCTTATCATTAGAAAAAATAAGTGACAAGAAAAAAAACCCCGAAAAATACTATTGACGTCCTTAGTTATTGTAATAGCCAACAACTAACCGCTTATCAAGAAATACCGACTAACCTTCATCAGACTGGCAATTTGGTTGGCTGAACGGAGGACAAACTAAGCGACGGTAATAGTCTTTTGAAATCTATGTTCGGTTGAGCCATCTCGCTACCGAAGTATTGAAATATACACAGTTTTGGAAAATTAAATAGTCCTTTACTTCCAGCCACTTTGCTTGTATCAGTTTATTAATAAGGCGATTCTGGTGGGCCCTAATCTACCGCTAATTGGACTGGATTTACTGCAACAGCTACAGAATCGGCATGACTACCAGGGCACAGGGACTCGCCACGAACATCTCTCTCCAGTACTGGTCGATAGATTTATGTTCCCCATACCCCGTCGTACCGCTCTGCTGGGGTTTCTAATACCGCCTATGATACTTCTGGCTATGCCCCCAGCCTGACACCTAGATACGCTTTCGAGGGCTGAGAGAAAAGCCAAAAGCCTAAATTCTGCAGGGTGGTCCCCTAACCTTGGACTTGTAGCCTTCGGTCCCGCAGCCGTCTCCGGCCAGCAACTAGCCGCCCTCCGACGCTTGCTTGGGGGATTGTAAAGTCTACCCAGCCCAAGTACCGAACTATTGAAAATTCGGCGTCATCACTCTACTGAACCTCGTGAGCCAGGCCATACAGGCATGGAAATAGAACGGCTCAGTAGTTGATGATTCTGGGGCGGATACTTAACCTGCTCTTATTCCTAGTCGGTCCCCCTTTTACTACCGTACGTTGTTAGAGTACGGCGGGGGGACTTAAGAGAAAAGTGCTAGTGTATCTAAAGTATGGTGCATTCGAATGAATTTATTTATGATCTCACCCTCAGTTATATACTGATGGTGTTTATATTAGTGTTCAACCACTTGGGTTGGCCAGGGTAAAAACTCATATGATCAGTACGAGAAACCTTATGCAGAACATTTTAGCACTGGATATATTTCCTAGAAATAAATATATCAAATTCTCTGTTACCACACTCAGTCTCGGACCTCGGCCCTCGGCTAGCCGGTGGCCCGTATTCTATAAATAGAATAATTTGAGAAGAAGTCTCAAATTACTCTTATGTTCTCTCGGGCTGATCCACCTATACTTATATTAATTTGAGAACAAGTCCCAAATTACTCTCGGGCTGACGACGCAAAACCTTATCAACGTATATTCAGCCTTCAGCCTTCAGCCTTCAGCCTTTAACCTTCAGCCCTTGATTGTAAATTGAGGGGGAGTGAGAGACTACAGTAGTAGACGTATTTCTATATACGTTATTACCGTTTTACGTCGTCAGCCCGAGAGAACGTAAGAGAAATTTGAGACTTCTTCTCAGATCATTCTATTTATAGGATACGGGCCACCGGCTAGCCGAGAGCCGAGGTCCGAGACTAAGTGTGGTAACAGAAAAAATGATATATTTATTTTTAGAAATATATCCAGTGCTAAAGTGTTCTGCATAAGGTTTCTCATACTGATCATATGAGGTTTTACCCTGGCCAACCCAAGTGGTTGAACACTAGTATAAATACCATCAGTATATAACTGAGGGTGAGATCATAAATAAGTTCATTCGAATGCACCATACTTTAGATACATTTGCACTTTATTTAAAGTCTATTACATTGCACGCTAACAAATATGTTAAGTTCCGTCATAACCATGGTGTTTCATTTACGCTCATTTTTACGCTAACCCTCACTATCACGCACAACACAACTACCCTTAGCGTACTTAGAGCACTGTAGTTGATCGTCATAAACACAAGTGAATCGTAAGACCAATATTAGACCTCACCGACAACCTGTACCATTTTGTCGCATCCCAAACCTGACACCCTTCTGATACCTTGGTTTTAGTGAGTCAAGTTTTACTGTCAAATTCCAGGAGCCACACATTTACTCCTTGCTCTTTAAGAGTATGGCCCGGCGCCCTACAAAAGTTGTATTCCGGGGTATAACACCTTGTCCGATGGTCTTGTCCTGGCCACTACGGACGGACGACAATTGTTATGCATAATTCGGACGGACAAGCTCTTGTCCTCTAGCCCTGTCCTAGATGATACAGGACAGGACTACTCCGGTCCTATAATAGCAAATGCCTAGTATGGGTTTTGAACAGTATCATCATTATTATGATTCTTACTATATTATGTTGAACCCGAGTTCTCGGGAATTCATTTATTATTATTATTATGCACTACTAGGGCCACTCAGGTTTGAGCGATAGCTAGTTTAGTTTGCTAATAGTCCAATAAACCAGTAGTGATACCGGACGGATTACAACTAAACTCTGCTCAGGCCTAAGAGACCAAGAGCGATTTGAAAGGCCATGTCGGACAGCAGCAATTTCTTCCTCCCCGTTTATGATGGGGACAAGTTCACACTGGTAGGGGTGTGGATGACCAAGTGGCGAACGATGAAGTCTGTTCCGGTGTTTACTAGAATTCGGGGGGACAATCACCACTCTCCGCTGCACCAAGCTCAATAGGGACATATGTTCAAGTACTTGGGGCAGTATGTTCTCCTGAAGCTTTATGTTAACCTTCCAGACAACCCTACGGTCACCGATGTGGAACGTATTCTGATCGAATTTTTTGGGCCGGCGACTCAATGTTTTATTCCGCTCTGTCCACGAATCTATGCGATTAGTCATACTCAATAAAATGGCGCAGTTTGGGCCGGCAGTGATAATTTATCAGGTCGACTCTATTTTGCACCCCATCCGACAGAATCAGGGGAAATTGGCGATGCCTACGTATAGCTTGCTTGACGCAGCGGAGGAGTGCTTTGGCACCGGCCGAGCTTTAAACTTACCGCCCCAGCCGGCAACGGTAACCCAGCGTAATTAGAATCAACTGGAAGGGTTACCGTTGTGGTGTCAGAGGGCACTCCAGCTGTACCAGTCTAACCCGAAAAAACGATCCTGTTCGCGACAACGGTGTTAATCGGGCAGCACCGGGCCATGACGAGTTTTTGAATGAGGAGGCTATCAGTCGCGATCACCGCCGCCAGGAAGACAGTGGTCGTCAGGAACACCGAGAGTCACGCCAGGATCCTGTTACCAGTCGACATGATCGGCGAGAACAACGTAGCCACAGCCGTCCTCGCGACAGAGCTCGCCGGGAGACGTTCGAGGACCGAATGTACCTTATTAATGGCCACCAATCCCAAGAGAGGAGACCTCCAGGACAAAATCAACGGGCCTGAATTACCGATTTTTAGGTTTACCCAGAGGGTTCGTCGCGATCCGGTGGCTTTCGACAGTTCACGCCTACAACCATCTTCTACGTCGACCGAGCTTCAGAGCGCACAGTTTCTGTATGAACAGGAAGTCGATGCTAGGCAGATACTTTCCGACAGAAATCCCATGGCGGATACCCCGTTCGCGGACGGTGGACTGATTCGCCGGTACCTAGCTTCGGTTAAGGATATTTCACAACAGATGCGGCCGGCCGGAAGGCCCTACGCGATTATCGGCACGTTTTGGATAACTCAACTAACCTCATGGACGATGGATTTTACTAAAGCGCTGCAGCGCGTTGCTACGGCGGCACTACGGCACAAATTTATTTACGTGCATTCATATACATGTGGTTCCCAGTGGAGAACATGTATATGGTGAATGGTATGCGGCTACCGCGTTACCAGGACCATGGGGGTACGCTTGAACTTTCGAATCCGGTGGTGCCCACGGTCCCAGTTACCTTTGGGGATAGAGCGGCTCCACACTCAAGTGATCAGTCACGGAAGCGATACTCGTTGGCATTTTATAGAAATGGGCATTAGGCAGGAATAAAAAGCAGAAGCAATATAACGCTCAGGCGCTGTTACATGCAATCACAACTGAAGGCGACTGTAAGCGGGCACTACAACGGTTATACAATACTAACTTGAGAACGCTTATCAAAGCGTTGGAGGTATTTCGAGCAGCAAAAGTAGATTGTGTTTACTACAATAGCTTTAACCAGACTACGGTGCTTCTGAACATGTACGAATATCTCGGCCCAGCGCGCGCTGCGAAAAACACGCTGCCCAGAGCATTCGTTCCCAATACGCAAACGATAGATCCGTTCTCACCTTTTGGCAACAGTCAAGTGGACCTAGAGCAGATGGAAAGAGACGGTAACACACGACATGATTCACGTAGCCCTGGCCGAGCGGACCGGCATGCACGTGACGACCGTTATGGTAATGGTCGCCGTACCCCACCTTCCGAACGGCTCCGCAGTGTTCTAAATGCAATATATGGCACAGAAGTATTCAGTGTCCCGAGTGCCATGCTTGCACGAAGACAGGACATTATCGTAACAAGTGTCCTACTATTCCGTACACTGAAGCCAACGTCGTTATTGCCACCCCAGCTATTCCCCACTCGCCACCGCAGTGACAATCCGAGTGGAGGCTAGAAAACAACAAGCTTTATGCGAGGAAGAACCGGTCAGAGTGTACAATGACACGGGATTCCCGACCCACGACGATTTCTAGGAAACTTACGACAGAACTTAATTTTGAAACAGAAGAGTTTACCCAGTGTACCTTCACGAATATGGTGGGTCCGGGAAAATGATATTAACGACGCAGGTCCGTGCCACGTTGCTCCTTGATGGGTTGGCATCAACCGGAGTGGAAAAAAAAAAATGAATTGAAACGGGTGAACTAACCTTCCTGGTGGCGGAATGAAAACAACAAGATTGTGATATACTGATGGGTTTCGATACCCTGCAACAGCATCGTATCGGCACAACTTTGGATAAGTCAGTGACGCCGGCGCAGTTCACAAAACAACTACCCCATCACATCCGGTCATGTTCTTGGTACCTAGAGCCCCGGGCTATATTACATCTATGGATGAAAATGTATACCGAATAGGGATGCTGACGTCAAGGAATATGATTTCACAGACTTCGACCGGGTAGCTATGCTACTACATAAGTCTCCAGCACAGGTGCAAGGAATGAAGGATGGATTCAACAGGGTTCGGTTCGACGCCTAAGGTGATTAAGCACGTCAAGGTGAAACTGCAGCTTAAAAACAATGCCATACTTTCCCGACAGATATGCTTTGCGAGCGGCCCAGTCCTTAAGGAAGTCGAGCTCCTCAAGATTGCTCAGTTACACCAGCGACGGAAGGCTGAATTTGGAAACAAGTTGAGTCGGTGGGTCAGTTCGGTTCAGACTGTAGTTAAAGGCAAAGGTAAAATCCCGCAGTCGAAGGACGACTATCGCACCACTATCAATTACGTGCAGGTGAATAAACAGACAGTCAGAATTGCATTCCAACTCCCGTTGGAGGGGCAGTTGATTGATCATTGCGCGATCGCCATTATATTGACCGTTTGTGACTTGGAAGGCTAATACCATCAGTTGAAACTCGATTTGGAATCCAGTGATATCCTATCGTACGTCACAGTCGACGATGTCTTTCATCGACCAACATGTCTACAGGAAGGGATCGAAAACAGTGCGTTCGACATGCAACACTACATTATGATTACCTTTGAAGGGATCCTCGACGCCGAACATTGCATGGACGATGTGCCGATCGCCACGAAAAAGTTGGGTTCGGAATCGGTTCGACAATCCCTGTTGCGTCATTGGGATCAGAAATTGCAGTTTGTAGGGATTTGTGATGATAATAATAACAGAAAAACAACAAAGAAAGTGAGTGGCCTTCAAATGGGAAGCAAGAATAAAGTGAAAGTCTCACACAAAAACAACAATAAAAGTGAATCAGAGAAAACAACAATAAAAGTGAACGCATAGAGAGAACAATAACAAAAGTGAAAGTAGAAAAACAACAATAAAGAGAAAAGTAGAAAAAAAAACAACAAAAAGTGAAAAGTAGAGTAGAAAAAAAACAACAATAAAAGTGAAAGTAGAAAAACAAATAAGAGAAAACAACAATAAAAGTGAAAGAAAAAGAGAAAACAACAAAAAAAAAGTGAAAGTAGAAAAAACAACAATAAAAAGTGAAAGTAGAAAACAACAACAATAAAAGTGAAAGTAGAAAAAACAACAATAAAAGTGAAAGTAGAAAAAACAAAATAAAGTGAAGTAGAAAAACAACAACAAAAGTGAAAGTAGAACAACAATAAAAGTGAAGTAGAAAAAACAACAATAAAAAAGTGAAAGTAGAAAAAAACAACAATAAAAGTGAAAGTAGAAAAAACAACAATAAAAGTGAAAGTAGAGAAAACAACAATAAAAGTGAAAGTAGAAAAAACAACAACAAAAAAAAGTGAAAGTAGAAAAAAACAACAATAAAAGTGAAAGTGAAGAAACAACAAAAAAGTGAAAAAACAACAAACAAAAAGTGAAAGAAAGAAAAAAACAACAATAAAAGTGAAAAAAGAAAACAACAATAAAAAGTGAAAGTAAGAGAAAAAAAAAACAACAATAAAAAGTGAAAAGAGAAAAAACAACAAAAAATGAAAGAAGAAGTGAACAATAAGAGAAAGTAGAAAACAACAATACAAAAAAGTGAAAGTAGAAAAACAACAACAATAAAAGAAAGTAGAAAAAACAACAACAATAAAAGTGAAGAAAGAGAGAAAACAACACAAAAAGTAAAAAGAAAAGAAAAACAACAAACAAAGTGAAGTAGAAAAAAACAACAACAAAACAAAAAGTGAAAAGAGAAAACAACAACACAAAATTGAAAGAAGAAAAAACAACAATAAAAAAAAACAAACAACAATAAAAGTGAAAGTAGAAAAACAACAATAAAAAAGTGAAAGTAGAAAAACAACAAAAAATGAAGTAGAGAAAACAAAAAGAAAAAAACAACAATAAAAGTGAAAGAGAAGAAAACAACAATAAAAAAAAAAAGTAGAAAAAAAAACAACAAAAAAGAAAAGAAAGAGAAAAAAAACAAAAAAACAATAGAAGAAAAAACAAAATGAAGAGAAAAAAAAAAAACAAAAAAAGTGAAAGAAAAAAACAACAAAATAAAAGTGAAAGTAGAAAAAACAACAAAATAAAAGTGAAAGAGAAAAAACAACAAAAAAAAGTGAAAGAAAAAAACAACAAAAAAAGTGAAAGTAGAAAACAAAACAAGTGAAAAGAAGAAAAACAACAACAAAAGTGAAAGAAGAAAAACAACAATAAAGTGAAAAAGAAAACAAAAAAAAAGTGAAAAAAAAACAATAAAAGTGAAAGAAAGAGAAAAACAAACAACAAAAAGTGAAGAGAAAAAAAAAACAATAAACAAAGAAAGTAGAAACAAAAAACAACAAAAAAGTGAAAATAGAAAAAAAAACAAAAAAGTGAAAGTAGAGAAAACAACAAACAAAAGTGAAAGAAGAAAAAACAACAATAAAAGTGAAAGAAGAAAAAACAACAATAAAAGTGAAAGAAGAAAAAACAACAATAAAAGTGAAGAAGAGAAAAAACAACAAAATAAAAGTGAAAGTAGAGAAAACAACAACAAAAAGTGAAAGAAAGAAAAAAAAAAACAATAAAAGTGAAAGAAAGAAAAAAAAAAAACAACAAAAAAAAAAAAAAAGAAGAAAAAAAAACAACAAAAAAGTGAAAAGAGAAAAACAACAATAAAAGTGAAGTAGAAAAACAACAAATAAAAGAGAGAGAAAAGAAAAAACAACAAAAAAAACAAAGAAGAGAAAGAAAAAAACAACAAAAAGTGAAAGAAGAGAAAACAACAACAATGAAAAGTGAAAGTGAAAAGAAGAAAAAAACAACAAAAAAAGTGAAGTGAAAAAAAAACAACAAAAAGTGAGAAAGAAAAAAACAAAACAAAAGTGAAAGTAGAAAAAAACAACAATAAAAAAGTGAAAGAAGAAAACAACAATAAAAGTGAAGAAAAAACAACAAAAAATGAAGAAGAAAAAAAAACAACAATAAAACAAAAGTGAAAGTAGAAAAAAAACAACAATAAAGTGAAAGAAGAGAGAGAGAAACAAAAACAAAAAGTAGAGAAAAAACAAAAAAAAAGAAAAAAGAAAACAAAAAAGTGAAAGTAGAAAAAAAAACAAAAAAAAAGTGAAAGAGAGAAAAAACAACAATAAATAAAAAGTGAAAGTAGAAAAACAACAAAAAAGTGAAAGTAGAAGAAAAACAACAATAAAAGTGAAAAAGAAGAAAAAAACAACAATAAAAGTGAAAGCAGAGAAAAACAACAATAAAAGTGATGAAAGAGAAACAAAAACAACAACAACAAAAATGAAAGTGAAAGTAGAAAACAACAATAAAAAGTGAAAGTAGAAAAAAAACAACAATAAAAGTGAAAGAAATAAAAAACAACAATAAAAGTGAAAAGAAAGAAAAAACAACAATGAAATAAAAAACAAAGAAGAAACAACAACAACAAAAAAAAGAAAGAGAAAACAACAACAAAAAGTGAAAGAAAACAACAATAAAAGTGAAAGTGAGAAGAAAAAAACAACAAAAGTGAAGTGAAAAAAAACAACAATAAAAGTGAAAAGTAGAAAAAAACAACAAAAAAGTGAAAAAGAGAAGAAAAAACAAATAAAAGTGAAAAAAAAAAACAACAATACAAAGTGAAAGAAAAAAAAACAACAACAAAAACAAGAAGAGAAAAGAAAACAAACAAAAAAGTGAAAGTAGAAAAAAACAAACAAAAAATGAAAGTAGAAAACAACAAAGAAAAAAGAAAACAACAAAATAAAAGTGAAAGTAGAGAAAACAACAATAAAAGTGAAAAAAGAGAAAAAAACAACAAAAAAAAGTGAAAGTAGAGAAAAAAACAACAAAGTGAAAAGAGAAAACAACAACAAAAAGTAAGAAAGAAAGAGAAAACAACAATAAAAGTGAAAAGAAAAAAAACAACAATAAAAGTGAAAGTAGAAAACAACAACAAAAGTGAAAGTAGAAAAACAAGAAAAAAACAAAATAAAAAAGAAGAAAAAAAAACAACAAGAAAGAGAAAACAACAACAAAAAGAAAAGAAAAAAACAACAATAATAAAAGTGAAAGTAGAAAAAACAACAATAAAAGTGAAATAGAAAAAACAACAATAAAAGTGAAAGTAGAAAAAACAAACAAAAAAAGAAACAGAGAAAAAGATGAAAACAAAACAACAAAAATGAAAAAGAGAGAAAACAACAACAAAAGAAAAGAAAGAAGAAAACAACAACAAAAGTGAAAGTGAAGAAAAAACAACAACAAAAATGAAAAAGAGAAAACAAATAAAAGTGAAAAAGAAAACAAAATAAAAGTGAAAGTAGAGAAAACAACAAAAAAAAGAAGAAAGTAAAACAACACAAGTGAAAGAAGAGAAAAAACAAAAAAGTGAAAGAAAACAACAATACAAAGTGAAAGTAGAGAAAACAACAATAAAAGTGAAAAGAGAAAAAACAACAAAAAAAAGTGAAAAGAAAAAACAACAATAAAAAGTGAAAGTAGAAAAACAACAATAAAAGTGAAAGTAGAGAAAAAACAACAAAAAAAAGTGAAAGAAGAAAAAACAACAAAAAGTGAAAAGAAAAAAAAACAATAAAAGTGAGAAAGAAAAAACAACAATAAAGTGAAAGTAGAAAAAACAACAATAAAAAAGAAAGTAAAAAACAACAAATAAAAGTGAAAAGAAAAAACAACAAACAATAAAAGTGAAAAAAGAGAAAACAACAATAAAAGTGAAAGTAGAGAAAAAACAACAATAAAAGTGAAAAAAAAACAACAATAAAAGAAGAGAAAAAACAACAAGAAAAACAACAATAAAAGTGAAGAGAGAAAAAAACAAACAAAAAAGAAAGTAGAAAAAACAACAAACAAAAAGTGAAAGAGAAAGAAAAAACAAAAAAAGTGAAAGTGAGAGAAAACAACAACAACAAAAGTGAAAAAAAAAAAAACAACAAAGTGAAAGTGAAAAGTAGAAAAAACAAAAAAAAAGTGAAGTGAGAGAAAACAACAAAAAAGTGAAAAGAGAAGAAAAAACAACAATAAAAGTGAAAAGAGAGAAAACAACAATAAAAAAGTGAAAGTAGAGAAAAACAACAACAAAAAGTGAAAGTAGAAAAAAACAACAATAAAAGTGAAAGTAGAAGAAAAAAACAAATAAAAGTGAAAAAGAAAAACAACAAAAAGTGAAAGAGAAAAACAACAATAAAAGAAAGTGAAAAGAAAAAAACAAGAAAAAAAAACAAAAGAAAGAAGAAAACAACAATAAAAGTGAAAGTAGAAAAAACAACAAAAAAAAGAAAAAGAGAAAACAACAAAAAAGTGAAAGTAGAAAAAAAACAACAATAAAAGTGAAAGTAGAGAAAAACAACAATAAAAAAGTGAAAGTAGAAAAACAACAAAAAAAGAAAAGAAAACAACAACAAAGTGAAAAAAGAGAAAACAACAATAAAAGTGAAAGTAGAAAAACAACAATAAAAGTGAAAGAAAGTAGAAAACAACAATAAAAAGTGAAAGAAAGAGAACAAAAAAATGAAAAGAAAAAAAGTCAAGAAAAAACAACAAAATAAAAGTGAAAGTAGAGAAAACAACAATAAAAAAAAAGAGAAAAAAAACAAAGAAAGTGAAAGAAAGAAAAACAAATAAAAGTGAAAGTAGAAAAACAACAACAAAAAAGTGAAAAGAAGAAAACAACAATAAAGTGAAAGTAGAAAGAACAACAAAACAAAAAAATGAAAGTAGAGAAAACAACAACAAAAGTGAAAGAGAAAAACAACAATAAAAGTGAAAGTAGAAGACAAAAACAAGTGAAATGAGAGAAAACAAAATGAAAGTGAAATAAAAAAAACAACAATACAAGTGAAAGTAGAAAAAACAACAATAAAAGTGAAAGAAGAAAAAGAAACAACAAAAAGTGAAAGAGAAGAAACAACAATGAGAAAAAAAAGTGAAAGTGAAGAGAAAACAACAATAAAAGTGAAAGTAGAAAAAACAAACAATAAAAGAAAGAGAAAAAACAACAAAATAAAAGTGAAAGAGAAAAAAACAACAATAAAAGTGAAAGTAGAGAAAAAACAAATGAAAGTAGAAAAACAACAAAGTGAAGAAGAGTAGAAAACAACAATAAAAGTGAAAGTAGAAGAAAACAACAAAAACAAAATAAAGTGAAAGAGAAAGTAGAAAACAACAAAAAAGTGAAAGTAGAAAACAACAACAAATAAAGTAGAAAGTAGAAAACAACAATAAAAGTGAAAGTAGAAAAAACAACAATAAAAGTGAAAGTAGAAAAAACAACAATAAAAGT
>LUCW03001809.1:0-65819 GCA_001586965.3 Sphaeroforma sirkka
GTATGTGTATAATATATGTAATACTATTGTGTTGTTGTTGTTGATGATGTTGTGTCTGTTTGTATGCATATGTTAATGACAACAATATTATGTATGGTATCCAACCAATAATAACAAATGTATGTGATAACGTGTACGGATATGTTTATATGATTTCATTTATGGGCTTCGTATGTATGTAGCAATAATGATGCAAGTAGTAACAATGCGTGGCCAACAACCAATGTGTATGTGTGTGTATATAGTAATATATAATAATAATAACATAATAACAATAATAATAATAACAATAATGCCAGCATATAATCACTAATAATGTGTATGTTTGTATATGTTCTGCACTTTTGCATGTAATACTGCATAATAATAACGTAATAATAATAATAATATGTATGTAATCCAATATGTAATAATAATAATGTTGTAATGATGCAAAAAAGTATGTATCACACGTAATAACTTGTGTATTAACCAGCTGTATGTAGCCAATAACAATAATATAATAATAATAATGTGTCTTTACATGTAATGTATGTGTGTAATAATAGCCAATAATAATAATAATAATAATGTCAATATGGAAATGTATGTATTCAATGTGTATATATGTGTGTAATGTATGTAGCCAATGTAACCATGTAACATATAATAATAATAATAATAGCAATGAATATGAAAATGACCAGCCAGTCAATGATAATAACCATGTGTATGTAATATGTAATAATAATAATAATGTGTATGCAACCAATTGATATGTATGTATAATAATGTGTATAATGTTTTACATACGTATAATGAGTAATAATATGTACCAACCATGTATTGTGTAATGTAATAATGTTTGTCAATGTCATTAATGATATCTAATTATGTATATGTATAATAATAATGGTGTTGTGTATCATGTATGTATGTATGATTAATAATAATGTAATGATATGTGTGTAATAATAATGTATGTAATATTATTATGTAGCGTACTTGTTATCGTATTGATATTGTGCGATATGCCATTATATGGTGTATTAGCCAATAATGTTCTGCATCAATGTATACATGTAATCTGTAATGTAATGTGAGTATTAATAATAATGTATGTTGTAATAATACATATGTATGTGTAATCAATAGCCAATAATATGGTATATTGTAATAATTGTATGTGTGTAATAATAATGTAATAATAATATGCCTTAATTGTTGTTGAGTTATTGCCATGTATATGTATGTGTATTACAATGTAGCCAATGGCGGTAGCAGCAATATGTGTATGTAATATATAATAATGCAATGTGTAATGTGTATGGCTCAATAACTGCATGTCAATAATATTAATAAATAATAATGTATGTTACCAGCCAATAATGTGTAATAATAATAACCTCAACATATGTAATATGACCAATAATATCAGCTTGTGTATGTAATAATATGTGGCCAATGATTGTGTAATATGTAATAATAATGTATGTAATAATAATATACAATAATAATATCAAATATGTGCATAGTAATAGCATGTGTAATCAATGTACCAGCAATATAATGTATGTCTAATATATGTATGTATGTATAATATCCAGCCATAACCAATGTGTGTAATAACAAATGTGTATAATAATAATAATAATAATAATACATGTAATAATGTAAACTCAAATGATATAACAATGACTTCAATGTGTAGCCATATAACCATGTATGTAATAATAATAATACATGCAATATGTGGCCAACATGTAGCATGTATGTAACAACCAACCAATAATAATAATAATAATGCCAACCAGCCAATAATAATGTTATGTGCATGTGTGTAATAATGTGTGCTGCACGTTTGTAGCCTCATGGAGTATGTGTTCATGTATGCAATATATGTGTGTGGCAATAATAGCAATAATAATAATATGTAATGCAGCCAATAATAGCCAATAATAATAATGTGTATAATGGTATGTAATATTAATAATGTCAATATGTGGCCCCTAATAATAATAATAATAATCTTCGTAATCATGTGTCAATGTTAAATACATCAATATATAATAATATGTAATAATAATGCCAAAATAATATAGCATATTAAACCATATGTAATAACCATACATATGTATGATCATGACACTATTAATAATGTCAATGGCATGTAATTGTGCATGTATGTGATAATATATGTGTTGCATGCATTTTCATGTATGTATATGTAATCATTACGTTTTGTAATCAGCATGTATTGGTATGTTTTTGTGTTTTGTTGTAATGTATGTATGTTGTATTGTGTATGTGACAACATAATATGTGTAATAATATTGTTTGTATGTTATGTAATAACAATATGCCAATAATGTAATGTAATCTGTAATAATAATAATAATAATAACCAATATAGTATATGTAATGTAATAATAATAAATAATATGTATATAATATGTATGTATGTGTCCAGATGTATGCAATTTATGTGTATGTATGGTATTGTGTATGTGTATATGTATGGTAATAATATGTGTAATACCATATGTATGTCAATATGATTTTATCATAATAATATGTATATATGTAATGTATTATATAGCTATATTAATATATATATATATAATATATATATATAACAATATATATGTATATATATATATGTATATATATATATATGTATATAATGCATATATATATATATAATTATATTTGTATATATATATATATATATGTTAGAGTTATATATCTATTTGCTTTCCTTTTTTTCAGGAGTCTTCACGGAGCTCATCACTGATGTCGGTGTGAAGGGAGTGCAGGTCGAGGAGTTGTACAGCATCGATGAGGGGTCCCTCGCTGAATTAGAGTAAGTTGTTTGAACCCTAATCTGTAAATCAATTGAATGTGTCTAATACAAGACGATCGTCAATATATATTAACCGTTGTCTACGGAAGTTGGCCTGAGTGTCTGTTCTGGATTGAAAGGCACTTGTCATATTCGTTCCTAGTATGCTCGTGTACCTCGTGCGCTGCAAACCCCTCGATAAGCTCTATTTCATCACTATGTTCAATCATGGTACTATGATCCTTCAAAATACTGAAGTGGACTTTATGTGTGGATTTGGTGGGTGAAATTGATAGCACTCCCAGGTTGCGAGTCTAATCACGATGCGCTTCTAATTAGATTCGTCGATTCGTATACAACAGGCAGATGTAGTATGTAATCAGCACTAACCATCTGCTTGTGCGAAGCTAGAAAATGAACTATTGCTGTGTACCAATATAAATTCCAAAAATTGAATCTTGTACATCGCATGACCGCGAACAATCCATGTATGACAACATGTGGACAAACCAGGTTTGACCTAGGAGTGATTGTTGCAAAATATTTGCTCGAGTTATACAAAGATACACTGGAAACTGTAGATATATCGGGAAGGCACCAATCATTCGTGGACGAGCCGGAGGTTTTCCGGTGTGACCCGCAGAAGCTTCATGTACATTACCGCAATGATGCATTAGCTCATGTACAACAATTTGATATCATTACCGAACGTAGGCCGATTAAGGGGTTGATTTTTCTGTTCAAATGGACACAGGACCCGGAACCGCGCGAAACCGTTGCAGAAATGCCAGAGGATCTATTCTTTGCCCATCAGGTCTGTGTCATATAAATACAGACAAGTTGAACTGTAGAAAGCAACTGTATGGTGAGAATCGAATGTTCAATTTGGGAGTATCAATTTCTCTACCACTCTGCTCGCTCACTGCTCTTTTTTTCTTCACTATTTGGTTGGCGAAGATTACAGAGAATGCTTGTGCTACACAAGCCATCCTTAGCATAATCCTGAATTGTCCGGACGTTGAGCTCGGACCTACTTTGACCGACTTCAAAACATTCACAAAGGATTTCGATTCTAAGGTTAAAAAAAAAGTCGTTTTAATTCAACTCGATTTCATTGTTTGGAACGCCTTTGATACTCACAGATTTTCCCCTAGTGACCTCGATTGTTAACGTTACGTCAGACCATGCTTTACCAGTTACACTAGCTATAAGCTGTGAATGGTTTGTATCTTCAGCCCCGACAGGGTAGTATTTCTTACTCATGCACATATCCTCTCGCGCTACCCGACCTATTGCCCGCTTGCATATAGCTGAAAGGCGAAGCTATTGGTCACACAGAGAACATCCGTAAAGTCCACAACAGTTTCGCGAGGTAAGAGAGCAAGACAGAGTAAGTGTAGCAACTTTTGTGGTCGCAAAGGAGAGCTGACTCCTTATCTGATCGCGCGTATTTATTTGTAATACTGTGTACTTACCTGTTCTTCTGTGATGACGCCAATCTGCTACTGCACGCTTACTTGAGAGCGAGATTTTTAGACTCGATGTTCGCCTGATCCGGGTCTTTTTTGGCTTTTGGCCTATCTGACAGACCTGAGCTTTACGACATGATGGACAAGTCCAAGCCAAGGTACGGCACCGAAGATGCGTTTCATTTCATTAGCTATATTCCTTTTAACGGTCGCGTGTATGAGTTGGATGGTCTCAGAAAAGGCCCTATAGACCTAGGTGAGTTTTCATTGATTTTCGACGTCAGTGCGATTTAGATTACTTTATTTTTTTTGTACGGCATTGACATTGCGCTCCAGCGATCAATGATTCGATATCTGTTTAAATTTATACAATTTTAGATACCTGCTCTTGTTAGTCCACGAAATAAAAGCCGCAGGATGCTGTCAAGGAATGTCCGACATCGCGGGATTGGAAAAGTAGTTCGGTTAAACGCGTTGTCACTATCGTCGCCAAATGACGCAGTGACAAGCAGACATTCTACTAATATCATGGGCCAATCAATTGGATTGACTTTGATTTTCTTTGTACGCAAATGTAGGAGCTGCCGCAGAAGATTGGCTGGCTGTCGCCCGTAGTGCCATACAAAAGCGGATAGAGGCCCTACATGGAGAGATACGATTTAATTTGGTATGCGATATGTGACACCTGCATATAAGACGTGAAGCTTATTCGACGAGTTCGTGACATTACCTGAATGCTCACTTGTGATTTCGGATAGCGCTGATTACTACTGGCGTGAACTTCTTTACTTCACTGAATTGGTTGCGGTACCCCTTGCCGATAACATGGATGTTGATGTTACAGTTTCCTACCTGCGCAGATGGCTGTTGTGAAAGATCGGCGTAAAATATTAAACGAACAATTGACCGAATTAATGAAAACTGGAATCAACGACGATAGTTATTTAGTCAGTGAACTAACGGCTAAACTGGATAGTGAAGAAAAGAAGTTTGAAAGATATTTGGTATGATTACTTCACTCCGATGTACCTTAGATATTCTTGACACAGTGTTCTACCCCAGGATGTATGCTATATATGTATAGTATGTGTGCGTGAATTCTAATTGTGTAATCACTGAGTCATTGTGCCGCATGCGCTGTCACGCAGTACAGGCACGCAAGCATACTGTCGAGACCATGATCAATCTTCAGCAAGCTCTCCTGCGGTACATGTGAGATATAATTGAGCATGTCCCAAGGTAATACGTGATATACGCTCCTATTATCATCACTCGAGTGGGAATCATTGCCGTACTTCCGTCAATATTAAGTGCGTCGCAGTTTTCTCAACACCACGTGTGTCTAAGATCACCCATGCACTCAGAGGACACAACCCGAACTCTTGCTCTGTTCTCTTTTCTTTTCGACACAGAGAGAGAACTCTTATAGGAAGCACAACTTTGTGCCGTTCTTTATCAATTCGCTGCGCCTCCTCGCACAACGCGGTGAGCTGGAGGGATTAGTTGCTGCTGCAAAGGATAAAGCCAACCGTAGAGCCAAATATAATTTACAATAAACGATGAAGCACTTTAAACGAAATATATTTGTACCACACACCTCCCACTTCGTGCGAATTTGTCAAGCTAATTCCATCTGCGCTCCATCGGACCAGTCATTGTATGGGTCAGCGTGTATTTTTTTATGAATTTTATATACAAGAAGCGATCGATGTTGTCGTCGTGCACGCATTCCTTACCAGATAAGCTGTCTATTCACCAGTCTCCGATCCTTCAAACAAACCTTAATCGTTCAAGAAAATTGTAGAACGCTAGAATTGTTCAATCGGTGTACCAATGTATGTGGAATGGACTATCTGTAGAAAGTAGCGATTATCCATCTGCGGTAGCGCATTCATGTATTTATCGCGAGGAATCACATCAACCTAATTGTGACGAAGATATGGCGAGAGATACTCGAAAAGGCTGTGGAAAATATATACAAAGTCGTTGCAAGGTTCCAACAGATTGTCACTATTGATCAAAATAGAATGCTCCAATTTAAGGGTGTCCGTTTTCTTGAGATCCTCTGTGGATTTCTCATATGTATCAAAATCACGACACGACAATATAAGAGAAATACATATATATCTTAATCACTGCAAGAATATTCATGTGAAAAACATATATATATATATATATATATATATATATATATATATATATATATATGTGTGTGTGTGTGTGTGTGTGTGCGTGTGTGTATGTGTGTGTGTATGTATGTACATATATATATATATATATATATATATATATATATATATATATATATATATATATATATATTAATCACTGCAAAAAGTTACCTGAGGAATACATATATATTTTTAATCACTGCAAGAAGATTCATAATACAGCTAAACCCATATACACTACTTTATCATGTGTAGCAAGAAATATCATACCTTTATCACGTATAGAGAACCTTAAATACATCTAAACACATAAACGCTACATCATCATGACCTTCAATACTACTAAACCCATATACACACAATACTTTATCATGACTAGCAAAAGATATCTTACCTTATCATGCTTAAATACATCTAAACCTATATAAACCCATATACACTACACTGTGATGTGTAGTGAGAGATTCACTAAATTCAATAGAACGATCTATTAGATACACCTAAACACAAACAAACACTATCATGAGAAGAGATATATACACGCAAAAACACGAATTGAATATGCATGTTTTTGGCACATTTGCGATGAAGTTGAGATATAAAAATGTAGCAGAAAAAATATTATGAATTTTTATTTCCTTTTAGTATATTTCTTCAACGTTCCGAAATTGGAACCTCAGCAACAGATTCACACGCGCATGCATGTTGCCGCTTCTTCTTCCACATTGACATCAACTCCGATGAGGTCAGCTTCGACATCCACAGACACTTCACATTCGTAACCTTCAGGCACGTTAAGGAACTTGTACTCGCCATTGGCATCAGTAATAAGCTGCTTAGTGTACACAACCTCTTGGCCCAAATAGCAATTAATCACAACAGGGAAGTTGGGTATAGTCGCACCATTATTTGCGAAGTCTGATACTCTCCTTGTCACTCAGGTAGAAGGCAGGGATGATGGCGACGGTGTTGGCGACGGTGATGCACCTGTGCATATGGCGGAGTCCCCACTCAGATCAACTTCAACGGCAAACGTCGAACCAGTGGTAGGAAGCAACAGAGAGCTGTCGACCTTAACGTCACAGTTCGCAGATGAAGGCACATCGGTGAAACTGTACTCACCGAGCTGACTAGTAGTGACCGTCTGCGTAAAGCCATCCGCACAAGTGATCGTTACTTGGGCATCTGGAAGCACTTCATTAGTGGAACTATCGTGTACAGTTCCGGAAACACATTCCCCAGCCACAGTAGCAGCCGCTGGTGACGTGGCCGGATTTGGACTAGCTGATGGTGATGTTCCGGCCGCACCGGGTGGTGGCACGGGTGATTGCGATGGTGACGGCTCCGACTCTGTTGCAATGCACTGTAGTGAGTTGACTTCAAGGACAACTCCAACAGGAGACGCAGAGTCATCAGCGAGCGTAACGTCACAGGACGAAGCGGGAGGCACAGTGTCGAAGGCGTACTCACCGAGCTCATCAGTAGTGGCGGTCTGCGTATAGCCGTCCACACAAAGCATCGTTACCAGAACATTTGGCAGTGGCTCATCAGTAACAACATCAGTTACGGTTCCGGAAACACACTCCGCAGCTGCTGATGAAGCGGTTGGTTCCGCATTCGTACTCGGTGCTGGCGACGATGCTACCGATGATGTCGGCGACGGTGCTACCGACGATGTTGGTGACGGTGCTAAAGACGTCGACGACTCTGTCGCAATGCACTCTGCTGTTGTGTCGTCTCCAACGACAAATGCAACAAGAGAGCTAGAGTCATCGATTGTAATGTCACAGGACGAAGCGGCAGGCACATTGTTGAAGGCGTACTCGCCGAGCTCATCAGTAGTGACCGTCTGCGTAAAGCCGTCCGCACAAAGGACCGTTACAGGAATATTTGGCAGTGGTGCATCAGTATCAACATCGGTTACGGTTCCGGAAACACATTCTCCAGCCACACTCTCACCCTCAGCTGCGGGTGACGCGGTTGGGCTAGCTACTGGTGATGATGCTGGTGATTGGGATGGCGACTGCATTGGACTAGGAGATGTTGATGTTCCGGCCGGCACCAGGTCCACGGGTGACGGCGATGCCGTTGGTGTCGGACTAGGCAGAGGCGCAATGCACTCAGCTGAGCTATCCTTGAAGTCTATCTCCACAGTATTAGGCTCATCGGTGAAAGTAATCTCGCATATGGCAGTAGGGGGTACGTCATTGAACGAGTAGACGCCAAGGTCATTGGTAACCGTCGTCTGGGTAAAGCCATCATCACACGTGATTTTGATTGTTTCACTACCAAGCTGTGTATCCGAATCAATAGCTGAGACGGTACCTGAGATACACTCTCCTGCTGACTGATAGCCGAAGTCCACATCGGACTTGATATTCTCTAGTACGGACAATATGACTGAAGTCGTAGCTTCGGCATCGCCTCCATCGGTGGCGCCATTTATAATCTGCAGAATGTTAGTGCTATCAGCGGGGTCAGTCACATTGCTTGGTACAGAGATATTGTACGTGCAAATCGGAAGCGACGGGAACGCGTAAGCACCATCGACACCAGCGGTGGGAACCTCAAATGTGAGTAACGGATTCTCCTGGCATGTCGCAGTAACTGGAACATTCTCAACTCCACCAACAATAGCACCAGTCGCGTCCTCCTCTCGTACGTAACCAGAAATACTGCCGGTCGACCCGTACTCGAAATTGACTTCACCCACCGACTGGGAGGCCATCGAAATGATAACTTCCGTTGACGATAGCAAATTGTCGGTGTCGATCGGTCCACCGTAGATTTCACCAACGGAATCCACCGAATCGGGGACAACAACAGAATAGATGCAGAAAGCTAGTTCATTGAACTCGTAGTTACCATTGGCATCTGTCACGGTGGTCTCCACGATGCTAGGATCTGCACAAGTCAGTGTGACGGTTTGACCCGCGATAGCAGCTCCAGTAACGGCATCCTTCAGACTTCCGGCGATGGTGTTTTGATGCAAGTAATTAAAATCAACGTTCTCCTCTATGGCATTGTTAATATCGATTATTACGCTTTGCTGCTCTGCCGATCCATTCAGGCCGGTTCCACCAACAACAATGCCATTGAAAGCAGAGGTAGATACAGTGGGTGGCACGGTGACAAGGTAGTCACAGTCGTAAAGATCATCGAACATATAGTATCCTGTTGCATCACTGACGGTCGTCAGTACAACATCGTTACATGTTAGAGTAACAGGAACACTGGCCAGCGCACTCTGGTCGTAGTCATTGAGTGTGTATCCTGAGATAACTCCGCGAGGTCCGTACACGTAGTCAGCTACCCCAGTGCGGACAGTAGATGTGATGGTTACAAATTCCTCAGAGACGCTACTGATAGGCTCTCCGTCGAACGTCTCAGGTACCGACACTAAATATGTGCAGTCCTTAATCGAGTCAGCGATGCTGTAAGCTCCGGTAGCATCCGTAACGGTTGAGTATATGATAGATGTATCATTGACGCAAGTCGCAGTTACAGTAGTACCTGCGATACCAGCTCCATCCTTTCCAGTCACCGTTCCAGAGATAACTGCTGGAGGTCCGTACACGTATTCAGCTATCCCAGTACGGGCAGTAGCCGTGATGGATACAATTTCCTCAGAGAGACTAGTGATAGACTCTCCGTTAACCGTTTCAGGTACCGACACTGAATATGTGCAATCCTCGATCGAATTAGCGATGTTGTAAGCTCCGGTAGCATCCGTAACGGTTGAGTATACGATAGATGTATCATTGAGGCAAGTCGCAGTTACAGTAGTGCCTGCGATACCAACTCCAGTCGCTCCAGTCACCATTCCAGAGATTACTGCTGGGGGAATGAGTGTGTATAGAAACGAAGATTCTGCCGTGCGAACAGCGGACGTGATACTCACAGTATCGATATTGGTCTGGACAACTTGGCCTTCGAACACCTCTTGTACTGTCACAGAGTAGGTACAGTCAGGGACATCGTTGATGAGGTAAGATCCAGTCACATCTGTGACGACATCATATACAACAGACGGCGTCTCTGCACACGTCACACTTACAGGAACTCCTGAAAGAGGCCCAGTTTCACCTGCTACAACTCCTGAGATGACTGCTGGAACCTTGTATACAAAATCGACATTTGTAAGGTCCCTCTCGTCAACACTAATGGGAACCGACGCCTCAATTAAAGTAAGATCGCTATCATAGCCGTCGAAGATTGGCTTTAGTCCACCAGTTGCGCTCACCTCTTCAGGTACGTTAATAGTGTACGGACAAAGCAGAATATCGTCGAAATCGTACTCTCCATTCGCATCCGTTACCGTTGTTAGTGTGACATCGATAGCATCAGTGCAGACCAGTGTGACCGTTACGCCACCAACTCCATTGCCCTCAGCAGCAGAGTCCTCGTAGATGACTCCTGAAATGCTTCCCAACTCTCCGTACTTGAAGTTTACATCCTTTACAGATTGGTTCGCGAATGCGACAGGAACTGTAGTAGACGAAACGTCACCATCGCCGTCTTCAGGTCCCGAATAGACACCACCACCGTATGGTACCGTTTCGGGTACCACGACAGTGAAGTCACAATATCCAAGGTTGACAAACAAGAAGTTACCATCTGCGTCGGACTGTGTCCACTTACTTACTCCGGATTCAGCACACGTCAGGGTGACATTTTGGTTTGCAATGCCGTCACTGGTGACGTAGTCCTGAAGATTACCAGAAATGGTACCCTCAGGCGTGTATAAGAAATCAATGTCGTCTCCGGCTCGATCTTCGGAAGAAATGGTGACATCGTGATTTGTAATGATGCTATCAGCATCAATAGGTCCCGTGGAAATAGCTCCGCCGAACGTAGATGACCTAACGGCAGGTGGAGCAGTAATAGTGTATGTACATTCAGCAAGTTCAAGGTTTTCAAAGGCGTAATAACCCTCGCTATCTGTGGTGGTATTTGCTACCGTACCATCACAGTTCGAATATGAAACAACAGTGACACCAGCTAGAGGCGATTGGTCAAAGTCACTGAGAATGTGTCCAGAGACTCTTCCAGTCGTCGGGAAATAGATGAAGTCCTCCTCTGCTGTTCGATCAATGGTTGTAATGCTCACATAAGTCATATTTTGGCCCAAAATAGGTTCTCCCTCGAACTCCTCCGGCACATTTATGAAGTATGTGCAGTCCGCGACATCATTCATGCTGTAATTTCCATTCGCATCGGTATACACTACGATAACATTAGACGGATCTTCAGCACACGTAGCAGTCACAGGGACACCTTCGATACCAACGCCATCCTCATGTCCTAAAATGGTGCCGGAAATGACTGCTGGCAAGGTGTATAAGAAATCAACATCTGTCACTTCATTTTCTGTGACTGTGAGATCAACGGGTATCTGGAGCTCAGTATTATTGAGTGTAGGACAGGGGCACGCTCCATCAGTTCCATTCAACACTTGGGGTATGGAGACAATGTATGCACAAACGGGAACGTCGTCGAAGGAATAGTCTCCATTCTCGTCCGATTCGATTGTGTATGTGATGTTGTCTGATTCAGTACACGTCAACGTAATCGGTACTCCAGCCACACCACTAATTGGGTCCACATTATTCTCGAACACAGAACCTGAGATACTGCCTACCGCTGTGTATAAGTAGTCGACCTCATTTTCAGATAGATTCGAGGGAGTAAGTTCGACCGTGGTAGAAAACAGAACTTCGTCTGTGTCGATGGGACCATCGAAAATGGCGCCATCGGAGTCCACGATGGCAGGTGCCACGATTGTGAAATCGCAGAAGCCGAGTCCAGTGAAATTGTAGAAACCATCTGCATCTGTCATGACGGTACGGATAAGAACCGGAGAAGACTCCGCGCAAGTTAGCACAACGTCTTGGCCTGCGATTCCATCTCCACTGACATAGTTCAGAAGAATACCAGATATGCTTCCTTGCTTCGTGTAAGCGAAATCTACATCCACGAACAAGTTGTCCTCATAGATTTCAACATCGTGCTGCCAAAGGATACCGTCCTCATCAGTTGGTCCCGTTGTCATGACGGCCTCATAATCAGTATTATTGATATCCTGGGGAGCAGTGACAGTGTAAACACAGTCCAGAAGATCGTCAAAGATATAATAACCCTCCGCATCTGTTATGGTGGTATTCACCACAACACCATCGCAACTCAATACCAAGTCAACGTTCGCCAAAGGCGACTGGTCGAAATCATCCAGTACGTTTCCGGAAATGATTCCGAGAGGGATGTAGACGTAGTCTACATCTCCTGTGCGATCGCTGGGCGTGATACTCACTGTACCTTCGCTGGAACTCTTGATCGGCTCTCCAAGGAATGTCTCTGGTACAGTCACGGTGTAGTTACAGTTCTCGACATCTCCAGTGAAAATATAATCTCCATTTGACTCAGTGACAACTGAATAGACGATAGACGGATCTTCCACACACGTCGCAGTCACTGGGACGTTTCCGATACCCCTGCCATCCTCGTAACCAACAATGTTCCCAGAAATGACCGCAGGAACAATGTACAAGAAATCAACGTCGGCGACATCTTGCTGAACAAGGTCGATGGTAACATCCGCCTCAGCCTTAGTGTCATCGCTGTCGTAGCCCTCAGCAATGAGAGCGATTGGATTCGATTCGCCGCTTCCGGTTATCTGATCGGATACAGAGATAACGTATGCACATAGTGGAATATCAAGGAAGAAGTAATCGCCATTGGCATCTGTTTCTGTTGTCATAATAAAGTCGTTGACATCGGTACATTGCAATGTAACCGTAGTGGCATCCACACCATTGTCCGCATCAACAAAGTCCTCATATAGTGTACCAGTGATACTTCCAACCTCCGTGTAGGTGAAGTCAACTTCGCCCTCAGAGGGATCCTCGAATGTAATGGGAACAATAGTAGACCATAGTACCTCATCCGTGTCCGTAGGTCCCTCGTAGATATCACCAACATTACCAACAGATGCAGGCGCCACGATTGTGTAGTCGCAGTATCCAAGATCTTGGAACTCGTACATACCGTCCGCGTCAGTCTGGATCGACATTGATATCTCGGGATCAGAGCATGTTAGAGTGACAGTCTGATCTGCAATGGGAGCGTTGCTGACATGATCCCGCAGATTACCAGCAATGGTGCCTTGCGGAAGATACTTGAAATCAACATTCACCTCGTGCAGGTCGTCGCTGATGATTATAACATCGTGTTCCCTCTCTTTACCATCCTCATCGATTGGTCCATTAACAATGACACCTTCGAATGCGTCTAGACTGACCGAAGGTGGGGCGGCAACAGTATACGTGCAGTCTACAAGATCCTCGAAAATGTAATGACCTGAACCATTGGTAGTGGCACTTGCCACCTCGACACCATTGCAGATCAATGACAGGTCAACGTTGACCAAAGGTGTTTGATCGAAATCATTGAAGGTATGTCCGGAAATTGATCCAAGAGGAATGTATAAGAAGTCCGCCTCTCCGGAACGAACATCAGGCAGAATGCTCACCGAAACGTTCTTAGGGCCCTTGATCACCTCGTCGTTGTACGTCTCTGGCACCGTCACAATGTATGTGCAGTCGACCATATTCTGGTCAATGACATAAGCTCCAGAAGAATCCGTGATGGTGTCGTACACGATCGACATGTCCTCTGCGCACGTGGCAGTCACAGTGACATTTTCAATACCTTCTCCGTCCAAGTAGGCAGTCACGTTTCCGGAAATGATTGCTGGCACCTTGTATATGAAATCAACATCAGTGACAATACTCTCTTCACGATCGATGCTGATATCTGCCTCAGTCAAGGTGTCGTCGATGTCGTAACCACTATTGATTGGCTTGACTCCACCGGCCACATTCACATCTCCAGGTACAGAGATATTATACAGACATAGCGGAATATCGCTAAAGTCGTACGCTCCGTTGGCATCTGTTTCTCTTGTTAATGTATAGTTATCCATCTCAGTACACACCAATGTGACCGATATCGCTTCAACCCCGTTGGCTGCAGAAACTGTGTCTTCGTAAATTCCACCCGAAATACTGCCCACCGCAGCGTAAGTGAAGTCCACGCCAACTTCAGTCGGGTCCTCAAAGGTAACATCGACACTGGTAGATGACACGATGCCATCCGTGTCTTCAGGTCCCTCGAAGATGCCACCAACGTTGTCAACAACTGCAGGTGCCTCAATCAAGAAATTACAGTAGCCAAGTCCAGTGAACGCATAGTTACCATCCGCATCCGTTGTCGTGTTGCGAGTCATGACTGGAGACGTTTCGGCGCAAGTCAGTACCACTACTTGATCCGCGAGTGCATCTCCACTGACAAAATCCTGAAGGTTACCTGATATGCTTCCCTGTGGAAGATACGCAAAATCGATGTCTTCCCCACTCAGATTGTCGCTAGTAATGACAACATCGTGTTCCCTCACACTACCATCCTCATCAACCGGCCCATCGGTGATGATGCCTGCGAAGTCGCTTTGGCTGACAGATAATGGTGCAGTGACTGTGTATGCGCAGTCTACAAGGTCCTCGAATACGTAGTTGCCTGATTCATCGGTAGTGGTACTGTTCACTTCAACACTATCGCAGCTCAATGTCACGACAACATCAGCCAAAGGCGACTGGTCGAAATCATTGACTACCTGTCCGGAGATGGTCGCAAGAGGAACGTACACGAAGTCCGCCTCTCCTGTGCGATTGGTAGGCGTAATACTCACCGTCGTCTCGCTGGCACCCTTGATAGGCTCCCCGTTGAAGGTCTCTGGCACCGTCACGGTGTAGTCACAGTTCTCCATATCCTCGTCAATGGTGTACTTTCCATCAGCATCCGTAATAGCTTCATATACGATAGTCATGTCTGTTGAGCAAGTCAAAATTACTGTAACGTTCTCGATTCCTGCACCATCTTCGTACCCTGTTACAATACCAGAAACGACAGCTGGAACCTTGTATACAAAGTCAACACCAGTGACCTCTGGCACATCAAGACTAATGGTAACATCGGCCTCGGTCATAGTATCATCGGCGTCATAGCCTACATTGATTGGCTTCGAGCCATCAGTCGCGCTCACCTCGTCGGGAACAGAGATAGCATATTCACATAGTGGAATATCGTTGAAAGCGTACGCTCCATCCGCACCAGTCACACTTGTCATCGTGAAGTTGTTGGCATCGGTGCATTGTAATGTGACCGTAACCTCACCCACTCCATTGTTCGCATCGACAAAGTCCTCGTAGATAGTTCCAGAGATAGTTCCGACCTCTGAATAGGTAAAGTCAACTTCACCCGCAGATGGATCTTCGAATGAGATCTCAACAGTGGTAGAAGAAAGAACATCATCAGTGTCTGTAGGTCCGTCGTAGATATCACCAACATTATCCACCGATGTTGGGGCTGCAACCGTGTAGTCACAGTATCCAAGATCAAGGAACTCGTAGTTACCAGCCGCGTCGGTCTGTGTCGATGTCGATACCACGGGATCGGAACAAGTTAGAGTTACAGTCTGATTTGCAATGCCATCAGTACTGGCAAAGTCCCGCAAGCTACCAGAAATGGTTCCTTCCGGAAGGTATTTGAAATCAACATTCACCTCCTCCACATAGTCACTGTTGATGCCAACAGTGTGTTCTCTCTTCTTGCCGTCATCATCGGCCGGCCCGATGACAATGATACCCTCAAACTCAGCTGAACTGACTGAAGCTGGGGCGGTTAAAACGTAATCACAATCTTCGAGGTCCTCAAAGATGTAGAAACCTGAAGAGTCCGTGCTAGTCTCCTTAACCACATCATTGCAGCTCAACGTCACAACAACGTTGACCAAGGGTGTTTGGTCGAAATCGTTGAGCGTGTGTCCCGAAATGGTTCCAAGAGGAACGTATGTGAAAGCCGCCTCTCCTGTGCGATCAGTGGGTGTGATGCTTACCGTCGTCTCGCTGGGACTCTCGATAGGCTCCCCGTTAAAGGTCTCTGGCACCGTCACGATGTAAACACAATTCTCCATGTTCTCGTCAATGGTGTAATTTCCATCTGCATCCGTGATCGCTTCATATGTGATAGTCATGTCTGTTGAGCAAGTCACAGTCACTGTAACATTTCCGATACCTTCTCCATCCTCGTAACCTGTAACCGTTCCAGAAATGACAGCTGGCACCTTGTATATGAAATCAACATCAGTGACAAACGCCTGAACTAAATCGATTGTAACATCCGCTTCGGCCTTAGTGGCATCGCTGTCGTAACCTTCGTTGATTGGCTTGACTTCATCAGCTACGCTTACCTCCTCGGGTACGGAAATGGCATATGTGCAAAGTGGAATATCCTCGAAAGAATACAGTCCATTTGCATCTGTTGTGCTTGTTAGCGTGTAGTTGTCCATCTCAGTGCATACCAATGTGACCACTACCGCCTCGACGCCATTGGTAGGACCATTTGAGTCTTCGTATATTCCACCCGAAATACTGCCCACCGCAGCGTAAGTGAAGTCCACGCCAACTTCAGTCGGGTCCTCAAAGGTAACATCGACACTGGTAGATGACACGATGCCATCCGTGTCTTCAGGTCCTCGAAGATGCCACCAACGTTGTCAACAACTGCAGGTGCCTCAATCAAGAAATTACAGTAGCCAAGTCCAGTGAACGCATAGTTACCATCCGCATCCGTTGTCGTGTTGCGAGTCATGACTGGAGACGTTTCGGCGCAAGTCAGTACCACTACTTGATCCGCGAGTGCATCTCCACTGACAAAATCCTGAAGGTTACCTGATATGCTTCCCTGTGGAAGATACGCAAAATCGATGTCTTCCCCACTCAGATTGTCGCTAGTAATGACAACATCGTGTTCCCTCACACTACCATCCTCATCAACCGGCCCATCGGTGATGATGCCTGCGAAGTCGCTTTGGCTGACAGATAATGGTGCAGTGACTGTGTATGCGCAGTCTACAAGGTCCTCGAATACGTAGTTGCCTGATTCATCGGTAGTGGTACTGTTCACTTCAACACTATCGCAGCTCAATGTCACGACAACATCAGCCAAAGGCGACTGGTCGAAATCATTGACTACCTGTCCGGAGATGGTCGCAAGAGGAACGTACACGAAGTCCGCCTCTCCTGTGCGATTGGTAGGCGTAATACTCACCGTCGTCTCGCTGGCACCCTTGATAGGCTCCCCGTTGAAGGTCTCTGGCACCGTCACGGTGTAGTCACAGTTCTCCATATCCTCGTCAATGGTGTACTTTCCATCAGCATCCGTAATAGCTTCATATACGATAGTCATGTCTGTTGAGCAAGTCAAAATTACTGTAACGTTCTCGATTCCTGCACCATCTTCGTACCCTGTTACAATACCAGAAACGACAGCTGGAACCTTGTATACAAAGTCAACACCAGTGACCTCTGGCACATCAAGACTAATGGTAACATCGGCCTCGGTCATAGTATCATCGGCGTCATAGCCTACATTGATTGGCTTCGAGCCATCAGTCGCGCTCACCTCGTCGGGAACAGAGATAGCATATTCACATAGTGGAATATCGTTGAAAGCGTACGCTCCATCCGCACCAGTCACACTTGTCATCGTGAAGTTGTTGGCATCGGTGCATTGTAATGTGACCGTAACCTCACCCACTCCATTGTTCGCATCGACAAAGTCCTCGTAGATAGTTCCAGAGATAGTTCCGACCTCTGAATAGGTAAAGTCAACTTCACCCGCAGATGGATCTTCGAATGAGATCTCAACAGTGGTAGAAGAAAGAACATCATCAGTGTCTGTAGGTCCGTCGTAGATATCACCAACATTATCCACCGATGTTGGGGCTGCAACCGTGTAGTCACAGTATCCAAGATCAAGGAACTCGTAGTTACCAGCCGCGTCGGTCTGTGTCGATGTCGATACCACGGGATCGGAACAAGTTAGAGTTACAGTCTGATTTGCAATGCCATCAGTACTGGCAAAGTCCCGCAAGCTACCAGAAATGGTTCCTTCCGGAAGGTATTTGAAATCAACATTCACCTCCTCCACATAGTCACTGTTGATGCCAACAGTGTGTTCTCTCTTCTTGCCGTCATCATCGGCCGGCCCGATGACAATGATACCCTCAAACTCAGCTGAACTGACTGAAGCTGGGGCGGTTAAAACGTAATCACAATCTTCGAGGTCCTCAAAGATGTAGAAACCTGAAGAGTCCGTGCTAGTCTCCTTAACCACATCATTGCAGCTCAACGTCACAACAACGTTGACCAAGGGTGTTTGGTCGAAATCGTTGAGCGTGTGTCCCGAAATGGTTCCAAGAGGAACGTATGTGAAAGCCGCCTCTCCTGTGCGATCAGTGGGTGTGATGCTTACCGTCGTCTCGCTGGGACTCTCGATAGGCTCCCCGTTAAAGGTCTCTGGCACCGTCACGATGTAAACACAATTCTCCATGTTCTCGTCAATGGTGTAATTTCCATCTGCATCCGTGATCGCTTCATATGTGATAGTCATGTCTGTTGAGCAAGTCACAGTCACTGTAACATTTCCGATACCTTCTCCATCCTCGTAACCTGTAACCGTTCCAGAAATGACAGCTGGCACCTTGTATATGAAATCAACATCAGTGACAAACGCCTGAACTAAATCGATTGTAACATCCGCTTCGGCCTTAGTGGCATCGCTGTCGTAACCTTCGTTGATTGGCTTGACTTCATCAGCTACGCTTACCTCCTCGGGTACGGAAATGGCATATGTGCAAAGTGGAATATCCTCGAAAGAATACAGTCCATTTGCATCTGTTGTGCTTGTTAGCGTGTAGTTGTCCATCTCAGTGCATACCAATGTGACCACTACCGCCTCGACGCCATTGGTAGGACCATTTGAGTCTTCGTATATTCCACCCGAAATACTGCCCACCGCAGCGTAAGTGAAGTCCACGCCAACTTCAGTCGGGTCCTCAAAGGTAACATCGACACTGGTAGATGACACGATGCCATCCGTGTCTTCAGGTCCCTCGAAGATGCCACCAACGTTGTCAACAACTGCAGGTGCCTCAATCAAGAAATTACAGTAGCCAAGTCCAGTGAACGCATAGTTACCATCCGCATCCGTTGTCGTGTTGCGAGTCATGACTGGAGACGTTTCGGCGCAAGTCAGTACCACTACTTGATCCGCGAGTGCATCTCCACTGACAAAATCCTGAAGGTTACCTGATATGCTTCCCTGTGGAAGATACGCAAAATCGATGTCTTCCCCACTCAGATTGTCGCTAGTAATGACAACATCGTGTTCCCTCACACTACCATCCTCATCAACCGGCCCATCGGTGATGATGCCTGCGAAGTCGCTTTGGCTGACAGATAATGGTGCAGTGACTGTGTATGCGCAGTCTACAAGGTCCTCGAATACGTAGTTGCCTGATTCATCGGTAGTGGTACTGTTCACTTCAACACTATCGCAGCTCAATGTCACGACAACATCAGCCAAAGGCGACTGGTCGAAATCATTGACTACCTGTCCGGAGATGGTCGCAAGAGGAACGTACACGAAGTCCGCCTCTCCTGTGCGATTGGTAGGCGTAATACTCACCGTCGTCTCGCTGGCACCCTTGATAGGCTCCCCGTTGAAGGTCTCTGGCACCGTCACGGTGTAGTCACAGTTCTCCATATCCTCGTCAATGGTGTACTTTCCATCAGCATCCGTAATAGCTTCATATACGATAGTCATGTCTGTTGAGCAAGTCAAAATTACTGTAACGTTCTCGATTCCTGCACCATCTTCGTACCCTGTTACAATACCAGAAACGACAGCTGGAACCTTGTATACAAAGTCAACACCAGTGACCTCTGGCACATCAAGACTAATGGTAACATCGGCCTCGGTCATAGTATCATCGGCGTCATAGCCTACATTGATTGGCTTCGAGCCATCAGTCGCGCTCACCTCGTCGGGAACAGAGATAGCATATTCACATAGTGGAATATCGTTGAAAGCGTACGCTCCATCCGCACCAGTCACACTTGTCATCGTGAAGTTGTTGGCATCGGTGCATTGTAATGTGACCGTAACCTCACCCACTCCATTGTTCGCATCGACAAAGTCCTCGTAGATAGTTCCAGATAGTTCCGACCTCTGAATAGGTAAAGTCAACTTCACCCGCAGATGGATCTTCGAATGAGATCTCAACAGTGGTAGAAGAAAGAACATCATCAGTGTCTGTAGGTCCGTCGTAGATATCACCAACATTATCCACCGATGTTGGGGCTGCAACCGTGTAGTCACAGTATCCAAGATCAAGGAACTCGTAGTTACCAGCCGCGTCGGTCTGTGTCGATGTCGATACCACGGGATCGGAACAAGTTAGAGTTACAGTCTGATTTGCAATGCCATCAGTACTGGCAAAGTCCCGCAAGCTACCAGAAATGGTTCCTTCCGGAAGGTATTTGAAATCAACATTCACCTCCTCCACATAGTCACTGTTGATGCCAACAGTGTGTTCTCTCTTCTTGCCGTCATCATCGGCCGGCCCGATGACAATGATACCCTCAAACTCAGCTGAACTGACTGAAGCTGGGGCGGTTAAAACGTAATCACAATCTTCGAGGTCCTCAAAGATGTAGAAACCTGAAGAGTCCGTGCTAGTCTCCTTAACCACATCATTGCAGCTCAACGTCACAACAACGTTGACCAAGGGTGTTTGGTCGAAATCGTTGAGCGTGTGTCCCGAAATGGTTCCAAGAGGAACGTATGTGAAAGCCGCCTCTCCTGTGCGATCAGTGGGTGTGATGCTTACCGTCGTCTCGCTGGGACTCTCGATAGGCTCCCCGTTAAAGGTCTCTGGCACCGTCACGATGTAAACACAATTCTCCATGTTCTCGTCAATGGTGTAATTTCCATCTGCATCCGTGATCGCTTCATATGTGATAGTCATGTCTGTTGAGCAAGTCACAGTCACTGTAACATTTCCGATACCTTCTCCATCCTCGTAACCTGTAACCGTTCCAGAAATGACAGCTGGCACCTTGTATATGAAATCAACATCAGTGACAAACGCCTGAACTAAATCGATTGTAACATCCGCTTCGGCCTTAGTGGCATCGCTGTCGTAACCTTCGTTGATTGGCTTGACTTCATCAGCTACGCTTACCTCCTCGGGTACGGAAATGGCATATGTGCAAAGTGGAATATCCTCGAAAGAATACAGTCCATTTGCATCTGTTGTGCTTGTTAGCGTGTAGTTGTCCATCTCAGTGCATACCAATGTGACCACTACCGCCTCGACGCCATTGGTAGGACCATTTGAGTCTTCGTATATTCCACCCGAAATACTGCCCACCGCAGCGTAAGTGAAGTCCACGCCAACTTCAGTCGGGTCCTCAAAGGTAACATCGACACTGGTAGATGACACGATGCCATCCGTGTCTTCAGGTCCCTCGAAGATGCCACCAACGTTGTCAACAACTGCAGGTGCCTCAATCAAGAAATTACAGTAGCCAAGTCCAGTGAACGCATAGTTACCATCCGCATCCGTTGTCGTGTTGCGAGTCATGACTGGAGACGTTTCGGCGCAAGTCAGTACCACTACTTGATCCGCGAGTGCATCTCCACTGACAAAATCCTGAAGGTTACCTGATATGCTTCCTGTGGAAGATACGCAAAATCGATGTCTTCCCCACTCAGATTGTCGCTAGTAATGACAACATCGTGTTCCCTCACACTACCATCCTCATCAACCGGCCCATCGGTGATGATGCCTGCGAAGTCGCTTTGGCTGACAGATAATGGTGCAGTGACTGTGTATGCGCAGTCTACAAGGTCCTCGAATACGTAGTTGCCTGATTCATCGGTAGTGGTACTGTTCACTTCAACACTATCGCAGCTCAATGTCACGACAACATCAGCCAAAGGCGACTGGTCGAAATCATTGACTACCTGTCCGGAGATGGTCGCAAGAGGAACGTACACGAAGTCCGCCTCTCCTGTGCGATTGGTAGGCGTAATACTCACCGTCGTCTCGCTGGCACCCTTGATAGGCTCCCCGTTGAAGGTCTCTGGCACCGTCACGGTGTAGTCACAGTTCTCCATATCCTCGTCAATGGTGTACTTTCCATCAGCATCCGTAATAGCTTCATATACGATAGTCATGTCTGTTGAGCAAGTCAAAATTACTGTAACGTTCTCGATTCCTGCACCATCTTCGTACCCTGTTACAATACCAGAAACGACAGCTGGAACCTTGTATACAAAGTCAACACCAGTGACCTCTGGCACATCAATACTAATGGTAACATCGGCCTCGGTCATAGTCTCATCGGCGTCATAGCCTACATTGATTGGCTTCGAGCCATCAGTCGCGCTCACCTCGTCGGGAACAGAGATAGCATATTCACATAGTGGAATATCGTTGAAAGCGTACGCTCCATCCGCACCAGTCACACTTGTCATCGTGAAGTTGTTGGCATCGGTGCATTGTAATGTGACCGTAACCTCACCCACTCCATTGTTCGCATCGACAAAGTCCTCGTAGATAGTTCCAGAGATAGTTCCGACCTCTGAATAGGTAAAGTCAACTTCACCCGCAGATGGATCTTCGAATGAGATCTCAACAGTGGTAGAAGAAAGAACATCATCAGTGTCTGTAGGTCCGTCGTAGATATCACCAACATTATCAACCGATGTTGGGGCTGCAACCGTGTAGTCACAGTATCCAAGATCAAGGAACTCGTAGTTACCAGCCGCGTCGGTCTGTGTCGATGTCGATACCACGGGATCGTAACAAGTTAGAGTTACAGTCTGATTTGCAATGCCATCAGTACTGGCAAAGTCCCGCAAGCTACCAGAAATGGTTCCTTCCGGAAGGTATTTGAAATCAACATTCACCTCCTCCACATAGTCACTGTTGATGCCAACAGTGTGTTCTCTCTTCTTGCCGTCATCATCGGCCGGTCCGATGACAATGATACCCTCAAACTCAGCTGAACTGACTGAAGCTGGGGCGGTTAAAACGTAATCACAATCTTCGAGGGCCTCAAAGATGTAGAAACCTGAAGAGTCCGTGCTAGTCTCCTTAACCACATCATTGCAGCTCAACGTCACAACAACGTTGACCAAGGGTGTTTGGTCGAAATCGTTGAGCGTGTGTCCCGAAATGGTTCCAAGAGGAACGTATGTGAAAGCCGCCTCTCCTGTGCGATCAGTGGGTGTGATGCTTACCGTCGTCTCGCTGGGACTCTCGATAGGCTCCCCGTTAAAGGTCTCTGGCACCGTCACGATGTAAACACAATTCTCCATGTTCTCGTCAATGGTGTAATTTCCATCTGCATCCGTGATCGCTTCATATGTGATAGTCATGTCTGTTGAGCAAGTCACAGTCACTGTAACATTTCCGATACCTTCTCCATCCTCGTAACCTGTAACCGTTCCAGAAATGACAGCTGGCACCTTGTATATGAAATCAACATCAGTGACAAACGCCTGAACTAAATCGATTGTAACATCCGCTTCGGCCTTAGTGGCATCGCTGTCGTAACCTTCGTTGATTGGCTTGACTTCATCAGCTACACTTACCTCCTCGGGTACGGAAATGGCATATGTGCAAAGTGGAATATCCTCGAAAGAATACAGTCCATTTGCATCTGTTGTGCTTGTTAGCGTGTAGTTGTCCATCTCAGTGCATACCAATGTGACCACTACCGCCTCGACGCCATTGGTAGGACCATTTGAGTCTTCGTATATTCCACCCGAAATACTGCCCACCGCAGCGTAAGTGAAGTCCACGCCAACTTCAGTCGGGTCCTCAAAGGTAACATCGACACTGGTAGATGACACGATGCCATCCGTGTCTTCGGGTCCCTCGAAGATGCCACCAACATTGTCAACAACTGCAGGTGCCTCAATCAAGAAATTACAGTAGCCAAGTTCAGTAAACTCGTATCGACCCTCAGCATCCGTTGTTTCGGTTCGGGTTACAGTTGGCATGGTCTCATCGCAAGTAATAACGACATCTTGGTTGGCAATTCCTTCTCCACTGACAAAGTCGTGAAGAGAACCCGATATGCTTCCTTGGGGAAGGTAAGCGAAATCAACATTCTCCTCGTGCATGTTTCCAATGTCGATCTTAACTTTATGCTCCCTCACACTACCATCCTCATCGACCGGTCCATCGGTGATGATGCCTGCGAAGTCGCTTTGGCTGACAGATAATGGTGCAGTGACTGTGTATGCACAGTCTTCAAGGTCCTCGAATACGTAGTGACCTAATTTATCGGTAGTGGTACTGTTCACTTCAACGCCATCGCAGCTCAATGTCACAATGACATCAGCCAAAGGCGACTGGTCGAAATCATTGCGTGTGAATCCAAAGATGGAGCCTAGAGGAACATACTCGAAATCCGCAGTTCCTGTGCGACCAGTTGGTGTAATGGCTACTGTCTTGTTGGCGGGTCCCTGGATCGGCTCTCCATTGTATGACTCTGGCACGGCAATGGTGTAGGTACAATCCTCAATATTCTCGTCGATAGTGTATGCTCCCGATTCATTTGTGGTAGCTTCATAAACGATAGTCGTGTCCTCTAAGCAAGTCAAAGTCACTGTTACGTTCTCGATACCCTCTCCATCTTCAAAACCAGTCACTAATCCAGAAATAACAGCTGGTACCTTGTATAAGAAATCAACATCTGTGACATCAGTCTTTGTAAGATTGATAGTAATCTCCGCCTCTGCCTTTGTATCATCATCGTCATAACCTTCAGCGATTGGCTTCGAACCACCGGTCGTGCTGACCTCTTCGGGTACGGAGATGGTGTACACGCAAAGGGGTATATCATTGAAAGCGTAGGCTCCATTCGCCTCCGTTGCTGTTGTCATTGTGAAGTTATTGGAATCGGTACAAACTAAAATCACCGGTACCGCACTCACTCCATTGCTTAGATCAATCGAGTCCCCGTAGATTGTACCCGAGATGCTTCCCACCGAAGCATAGCTGAAGTTTACTTCACCCTCCGATGGGTCTTCGAATGTGATTGCAACACTGGTAGACCATAGAACATCCTCATCGTCATTAGGTCCCTCGTAAATATTGCCAAAAGTATCGACAGAGGCAGGGGCTGCGACAGTGTAGTCACAGTATCCAAGTCCAGAGAACATGTAGTTACCATTAGCGTCGGACTGCGTTGTCATCGTCGTCTCAGGATCAGTGCATGTCAAAGTTACAGTCTGATCTGCAATACCAGCGGTGCTAGCATGATCCTGAAGGGTACCGGCAATTGTGCCTTGAGGAAGATATTTGAAGTCAGCATTCTCCTCTGTTAGGTGTTCAATATCGATGATGATGCTGTGCTTCTCGACCAGTCTGTCCGAATCAATGGGTCCTACTACGATAATGCCATCGAAGTCCGTAGTTTGGACCGACGGAGGGGCCGTCACTGTATAGTTACAGTCTACTAGTTCCTCGAATATATAGGAACCCGTGTCATCAGTCGTAGTCGTTACCACATCGTCATTGCATGCTAACATCACTGAAACCCCAGCGAGAGGTGATTGATCGAAATCGTTGAGTGTGTGTCCTGAAATTGTTCCGAGAGGAAGATAAGTGAAATCCATCTGTCCTGTTCGATCATTAGGGGTGATGTTGACCTCGTCACTACTAGGGCCCTCGATGGGCTCTCCATTGAACGTCTCGGGCACCTCTACAGTGTATAAGCAGTCCACGACATTGTCGGCGATTGTGTAAGTTCCATTTACATCCGTGATAGCTTCGTACTTGATCTCAGTGTCCGATGAGCATGTTACAGTCACAGTGACACCTCCAATACCCTCCCCGTCCTCTAAGCCTGTGACGACTCCAGAAATAACAGCTGGGGTCGGGACCTTGTAAATAAAGTCTACACCGGTAACATCCGTGGTTTCGGAGTCGACATTAACATCCGCCACAGTCTTGGTGTCGTCCACATCGTAGCCTTCGGAAACGGGCTTCAAGCCGACAGTGGTGTTGACCTCCTCAGGCACAACAATTGTATACTTGCACAGAGGGACACTGTTGAAGTTGAATACTCCGCTTGCATCGGTGGTCTCCTCATAAAACACATCAGCGTTCTCTGCGCATGTTAATGTCACCACTACTGAATCCACTCCATTCTCGGCAGCCTCCAAGTCTTCATAAATAGTTCCTGAGACACTGCCCACCTGAGAGTACGTGAAGTCAACCTCACCCTCGGACTGGTCGAGGAAAGATATCTCAACGAATGTGGATGACACAATCTCGTCGGTGTCGTCAGGTCCTGAGAAGACGTCACCGACACTTGCCACTGTAGCGGGAGCCTCGACCTTGTAGTTACAGTAGCCGAGTCCAGTGAATTCGTAGTTACCGTCAGCGTCTGTTGTAGTCGTGATGACTTTCGCCGGACTATGTTCATCGCAAGTTATAGTGACTGTTTCCGTAGCAATACCAACCTGTGTAATCACATCTCGAAGACTACCCGAAATCGAACCTCGAGGCAAATATTTAAAGTCAACGTTCTCTTTCGACAAATTTTCCCGATCAATCGTAACAGTGGTCTCTTCCACTGTTGAGTCCGCATCTACTGGTCCCTCAACGATGACTCCTGTGAAATCATCCGAGTCGATGGCAGATGGGGCAGTGATGATATATTCGCAGTCTACAAGGTCCTCGAAGACATAGTGACCAGTCGCGTTGGTAATGACTTCGCTGGTGATATTACCACACGACAACAGCACGAACTCTCCAGCGAGAGGTGCACCATCGAAATCGTTCAGAGTGCGTCCTGAAATCGTGCCCAGAGGAATGAACTCAAACGTAGCCACCCCAGTGCGATCTGTGGGGGTGATGAGTACCACTTGGTTATTTGGGCCTTCAATATTCTCGCCGTTATACGTCTCTGGGACAGTGATGGTGTAGCTACAGTCATCCACTGCTTCGTTGAAGGAGTATGATCCATCCGCAATGGTGGTGGTCGTATACACAATGGATTCGTCAGTAGAGCAGGTTGCAGTCACAGGAACACCTGCGATTCCTTCTCCGTCCTCCACTCCAGTCACGGTTCCAGAAATAACCGCAGGAACAATACTAGACGTGCTGGGGCTTGGGGAAGCAGATATGCTTGGCAAAACTTTATAAAGGAAATCCACATTGGTGATATCCGAAGTCTCAGAATTGACACTCAAATCAGCAATAGTTAATGTTTCATCATCGTCGTATCCGTCGACTATAGATTTATCACCCTCGGTAGTATTTACCTGTTGAGGAACAGATATGACATAGTCGCAGTGTGGAATTTCAGTAAAACTGTACTCACCAGTACCGTCAGTAAGGACTGTCAGAGTGAAAGCATTGGTATCGGTACACATGAGCGTCACCGCGACATTCGCAACTCCATTCTCGGGTGTGACAGAGTCCTCAAAGATGGATCCTGACACGCTGCCAACCTCAGTGTATGTGAAGTCAACATCGCCTTCCTCGGGATTGCCAGGGCTGATGTAAACAACGGTGCTGAATTCCTTATTGTCTTCGGTGCGGTCCTCTGGTCCAGCGAAAATAGGTCCGGAAGTTGAAGTCTCGGGAGCCACAACTCTATATGAACAGGCAACCAAGTTGGTGAACTCGTAGTTGCCGGCGGCATCAGTAACATTTGTGAAAGTAATATCAGGATTCTCCAAGCACGTCATTGTCACCGTCTCGCCAGCAAGTGGCTCTTCAGTCACATGATCCCGCAGATTTCCTGCGATTGTACCCTCGGGTAGGTAGAAGAAGTCTACATCAATAACATCATTACCCAAAATCGCTTCTTCGTGGACTTCAGTCGCGCTAGTGTCGCTGTCGCTGGGGCCTGAGACGATGTCCCCATTAGTGACTGAAGTGGGAACTGTGACTGTGTAGGTGCAAGGTAGCAGCTCCGTGAAACTGTACTTTCCAAGAGCATCCGATGTCGCGGTCTGAGTTTCGGCTCCTTCGCATGTCAACTCAACAAGCACGCCCTCAATAGGAGTGGTTTTGTCAAAGTCACTTAGAGTAGCTCCAGAGATAGATCCGAGTGGTGTGTACTCGAACTTCACCTCCTCAGTGCGGTTCTCTGGGCTGATCTCCACCTCAGTCACACCGGTGCTTACCACAGGCCATCCATTGCCTTCGGTTGCTGGTACACTGACGGTGTACACACAATCGGGTAGATTGCCTAAGGTGTAAGATCCATCATTTCCAGAGGTTGCGGTGTACTCCATACCGTCTTCTGCACATGTCGCTGTCACAACAACTCCTGGTACCCCAACTTCTGTACCTTCGATGGTGACAACTCCGGTGACAGTGCCGGGAATGTATCTCGAAGCGGAAGGACTGGGGCTGCCTGTTGCTGATGGTGATGGTGCTAGCTTATACAGGAAGCTGACGTTCGTCACAGTAGGTATCTCTGTAGACACGGTGATATCAGCTAGCTCGGGAGTATCATCCTCATCATATCCGCTATCGATGGGCTTACCTTCCACAACCGTAGGCACCTCCACAGTGTAGGTGCAAAGTGGAATATCGGCAAAGGTGTACACTCCACGATCAGCAGTTGAAGTCGTGAATTGAATCGCCGGGTTCTCCTTGCAGGTCAATACAATACAACATCGACTCCTGGCTGTCCATTATCGGCTACTTCCTCATCTACGAAAACAACTCCAGATATACCTCCCACCTTCGAGTACTCAAAGTCAACATCGCCTTCCTCGGGATTGTCAGGGCTGATGTAAACAACGGTGCTGAATTCCTTATTGTCTTCGGTGCGGTCCTCTGGTCCAGCGAAAATAGGTCCGGAAGTTGAAGTCTCGGGGCCACAACAACTCTATATGAACAGGCAACCAAGTTGGTGAACTCGTAGTTGCCGGCGGCGTCAGTAACATTTGTGAAAGTAATATCAGTGTTCTCCAAGCATGTGATAGTCACCGTCTCGCCAGCAATTGGCTCCTTAGTCACAGCATTCTGTAGATTTCCTGCGATTGTACCTTCGGGTAGGTAAAAGAAGTCTACATCAATAACATCATTACCCAAAATCGCTTCTTCGTGAACTTCAGTCGCGCTAGTGTCGCTGTCGCTGGGGCCTGAGACGAGATCCCCTCCATTAGTGATTGAAGTGGGAACTGTGACTGTGTAGGTGCAAGGTGGCAGCTGCGTGAAACTGTACTTTCCAAGGGCATCCGATGTCGCGGTCTGAGTTTCGGCTCCTTCGCATGTCAACTCAACAAGCACGCCCTCAATGGGAGTGGTTTTGTCAAAGTCACTTAGAGTAGCTCCAGAGATAGATCCGAGTGGTGTGTACTCGAACTTCACCTCCTCAGTGCGGTTCTCTGGGCTGATCTCCACCTCAGTCACACCGGTGCTTACCACTGGCCATCCGTTGCTTTCAGTTGGTACGTTGATGGTGTAAACACAATCAGGCATATCTCCGAACGTATATGAGCCATCATTCTGGGTAGTTGCTTTATAGACTGACCCGTCGTCCGCACACGTCGCAGTCACTTCAACACCTGGGATTCCAGTTTCTGTGCCCTCGATAACAACAGATCCACTGATTGTGCCAGGAATAAACCTCGACGTAGAGGGCGTAGGACTGGCTGTAGCGGAAGGAATCAGCTTGTAAACGAAGTCCACACCGGCAAGCTCTGTGGTGGTGGGATCAATCACTATCTCTGCTGTAGTCTTAGTATCATCATCATCATAGCCCTCGAAAATAGGCTTCGCTCCTTCGGTCGTATTAATCTCCGGAGGCACCACAACAGTGTAAGTACAAAGCGGAATATCGGCGAAGGAAAACTGTCCGCTTGCGTCAGAAACCGCCGTCAGTGAGAAGGCATTCTCATCGGTACACATGAGCGTCACCGCGACATTCGCAACTCCATTCTCGGGTGTGACAGAGTCCTCAAAGATGGATCCTGACACGCTGCCAACCTCAGTGTATGTGAAGTCAACATCGCCTTCCTCGGGATTGTCAGGGCTGATGTAAACAACGGTGCTGAATTCCTTATTGTCTTCGGTGCGGTCCTCTGGTCCAGCGAAAATAGGTCCGGAAGTTGAAGTCTCGGGAGCCACAACTCTATATGAACAGGCAACCAAGTTGGTGAACTCGTAGTTGCCGGCGGCATCAGTAACATTTGTGAAAGTAATATCAGGATTCTCCAAGCACGTCATTGTCACCGTCTCGCCAGCAAGTGGCTCTTCAGTCACATGATCCCGCAGATTTCCTGCGATTGTACCCTCGGGTAGGTAGAAGAAGTCTACATCAATAACATCATTACCCAAAATCGCTTCTTCGTGGACTTCAGTCGCGCTAGTGTCGCTGTCGCTGGGGCCTGAGACGATGTCCCCATTAGTGACTGAAGTGGGAACTGTGACTGTGTAGGTGCAAGGTAGCAGCTCCGTGAAACTGTACTTTCCAAGAGCATCCGATGTCGCGGTCTGAGTTTCGGCTCCTTCGCATGTCAACTCAACAAGCACGCCCTCAATAGGAGTGGTTTTGTCAAAGTCACTTAGAGTAGCTCCAGAGATAGATCCGAGTGGTGTGTACTCGAACTTCACCTCCTCAGTGCGGTTCTCTGGGCTGATCTCCACCTCAGTCACACCGGTGCTTACCACAGGCCATCCATTGCCTTCGGTTGCTGGTACACTGACGGTGTACACACAATCGGGTAGATTGCCTAAGGTGTAAGATCCATCATTTCCAGAGGTTGCGGTGTACTCCATACCGTCTTCTGCACATGTCGCTGTCACAACAACTCCTGGTACCCCAACTTCTGTACCTTCGATGGTGACAACTCCGGTGACAGTGCCGGGAATGTATCTCGAAGCGGAAGGACTGGGGCTGCCTGTTGCTGATGGTGATGGTGCTAGCTTATACAGGAAGCTGACGTTCGTCACAGTAGGTATCTCTGTAGACACGGTGATATCAGCTAGCTCGGGAGTATCATCCTCATCATATCCGCTATCGATGGGCTTACCTTCCACAACCGTAGGCACCTCCACAGTGTAGGTGCAAAGTGGAATATCGGCAAAGATGTACACTCCACGATCAGCAGTTGAAGTCGTGAATTGAATCGCCGGGTTCTCCTTGCAGGTCAATACAACATCGACTCCTGGCTGTCCATTATCGGCTACTTCCTCATCTACGAAAACAACTCCAGATATACCTCCCACCTTCGAGTACTCAAAGTCAACATCGCCTTCCTCGGGATTGTCAGGGCTGATGTAAACAACGGTGCTGAATTCCTTATTGTCTTCGGTGCGGTCCTCTGGTCCAGCGAAAATAGGTCCGGAAGTTGAAGTCTCGGGAGCCACAACTCTATATGAACAGGCAACCAAGTTGGTGAACTCGTAGTTGCCGGCGGCGTCAGTAACATTTGTGAAAGTAATATCAGTGTTCTCCAAGCATGTGATAGTCACCGTCTCGCCAGCAATTGGCTCCTTAGTCACAGCATTCTGTAGATTTCCTGCGATTGTACCTTCGGGTAGGTAAAAGAAGTCTACATCAATAACATCATTACCCAAAATCGCTTCTTCGTGAACTTCAGTCGCGCTAGTGTCGCTGTCGCTGGGGCCTGAGACGAGATCCCCTCCATTAGTGATTGAAGTGGGAACTGTGACTGTGTAGGTGCAAGGTGGCAGCTGCGTGAAACTGTACTTTCCAAGGGCATCCGATGTCGCGGTCTGAGTTTCGGCTCCTTCGCATGTCAACTCAACAAGCACGCCCTCAATGGGAGTGGTTTTGTCAAAGTCACTTAGAGTAGCTCCAGAGATAGATCCGAGTGGTGTGTACTCGAACTTCACCTCCTCAGTGCGGTTCTCTGGGCTGATCTCCACCTCAGTCACACCGGTGCTTACCACTGGCCATCCGTTGCTTTCAGTTGGTACGTTGATGGTGTAAACACAATCAGGCATATCTCCGAACGTATATGAGCCATCATTCTGGGTAGTTGCTTTATAGACTGACCCGTCGTCCGCACACGTCGCAGTCACTTCAACACCTGGGATTCCAGTTTCTGTGCCCTCGATAACAACAGATCCACTGATTGTGCCAGGAATAAACCTCGACGTAGAGGGCGTAGGACTGGCTGTAGCGGAAGGAATCAGCTTGTAAACGAAGTCCACACCGGCAAGCTCTGTGGTGGTGGGATCAATCACTATCTCTGCTGTAGTCTTAGTATCATCATCATCATAGCCCTCGAAAATAGGCTTCGCTCCTTCGGTCGTATTAATCTCCGAAGGCACCACAACAGTGTAAGTACAAAGCGGAATATCGGCGAAGGAAAACTGTCCGCTTGCGTCAGAAACCGCCGTCAGTGAGAAGGCATTCTCATCGGTACACATGAGCGTCACCGCGACATTCGCAACTCCATTCTCGGGTGTGACAGAGTCCTCAAAGATGGATCCTGACACGCTGCCAACCTCAGTGTATGTGAAGTCAACATCGCCTTCCTCGGGATTGTCAGGGCTGATGTAAACAACGGTGCTGAATTCCTTATTGTCTTCGGTGCGGTCCTCTGGTCCAGCGAAAATAGGTCCGGAAGTTGAAGTCTCGGGAGCCACAACTCTATATGAACAGGCAACCAAGTTGGTGAACTCGTAGTTGCCGGCGGCATCAGTAACATTTGTGAAAGTAATATCAGGATTCTCCAAGCACGTCATTGTCACCGTCTCGCCAGCAAGTGGCTCTTCAGTCACATGATCCCGCAGATTTCCTGCGATTGTACCCTCGGGTAGGTAGAAGAAGTCTACATCAATAACATCATTACCCAAAATCGCTTCTTCGTGGACTTCAGTCGCGCTAGTGTCGCTGTCGCTGGGGCCTGAGACGATGTCCCCATTAGTGACTGAAGTGGGAACTGTGACTGTGTAGGTGCAAGGTAGCAGCTCCGTGAAACTGTACTTTCCAAGAGCATCCGATGTCGCGGTCTGAGTTTCGGCTCCTTCGCATGTCAACTCAACAAGCACGCCCTCAATAGGAGTGGTTTTGTCAAAGTCACTTAGAGTAGCTCCAGAGATAGATCCGAGTGGTGTGTACTCGAACTTCACCTCCTCAGTGCGGTTCTCTGGGCTGATCTCCACCTCAGTCACACCGGTGCTTACCACAGGCCATCCATTGCCTTCGGTTGCTGGTACACTGACGGTGTACACACAATCGGGTAGATTGCCTAAGGTGTAAGATCCATCATTTCCAGAGGTTGCGGTGTACTCCATACCGTCTTCTGCACATGTCGCTGTCACAACAACTCCTGGTACCCCAACTTCTGTACCTTCGATGGTGACAACTCCGGTGACAGTGCCGGGAATGTATCTCGAAGCGGAAGGACTGGGGCTGCCTGTTGCTGATGGTGATGGTGCTAGCTTATACAGGAAGCTGACGTTCGTCACAGTAGGTATCTCTGTAGACACGGTGATATCAGCTAGCTCGGGAGTATCATCCTCATCATATCCGCTATCGATGGGCTTACCTTCCACAACCGTAGGCACCTCCACAGTGTAGGTGCAAAGTGGAATATCGGCAAAGGTGTACACTCCACGATCAGCAGTTGAAGTCGTGAATTGAATCGCCGGGTTCTCCTTGCAGGTCAATACAACATCGACTCCTGGCTGTCCATTATCGGCTACTTCCTCATCTACGAAAACAACTCCAGATATACCTCCCACCTTCGAGTACTCAAAGTTGACTTCGCCCACCGATGGCGTTTCAATATCGATCGACACATGGGCTTCAGATGTAGGGTCCGAACCGTCAAACCCACTGAATACTGGACCTACAGCGGCAACAGCTTCGGGAGCTTTTACGACATAATCACAATATCCAAGGTTGTCGAAACGGTACTCGCCCAAAGCGTTAGTGTACGTTTCTTTGGTGATGCCCCTGCTCTCACACGTCACGGTCACTAGCTCGCCTGCGATACCAGTCGTCGAAACGAGATCCCGCAACTTACCAGCAATTGTGCCTTGCGAAAGGTATTTGAAATTGACGTCTTCTACCAATTTGAAATCATCGTCAATTACCACCGTACCTTCATATAGGGGCTCTGTATCGCCGTGGCCGGAGACAATAGGCCCAACTGCCTCAGATGATAATGGAACTGATACAACATAGTTACAATCCTTGAGCTCTGTAAATAAGTACTCTCCGTCTGCGTTTGTCTTTTGCGATTGCATTGAACCATCCTCTGTACAAACTAAGGTGACAAGCATGTCGGGAATCGATGAATCATCGAAATCATCCAACGTGCGACCGGAAATAACTCCGTTGGGTTGGAAATCGAAATTGACCTCGATATCTCTGTTCGCTGGATCAATTACGGCAGTTACATCTGACGGGCTGCTCACAGGCACGTTATCGACCTCGGTTGGCACACTGATTGTCCAAGCGCAATCGACCACATCGGTAAACGTGTAAATACCGTTTGCATCCGTTTTTACTGGAGCCATCGTTATACTATCATCAGATGTGCATGTGGCGGCGACCTCCACACTGGCGATTGGCTCGTTGCCAGGCAATAATGTCACTGTTCCGGTGATGCTTGCTGGTTCTTCTGGGAGAGAGTACTCGAAATCGACTTGTGTTTTGGTAGGCACAGCTTTGGTAAGAGGTACGGTTGTAGACTCCTTTGGATCTACTCCATCTTTAGGTCCGACAACAATTTCCCGCCCATCACCGGTGTCTCCAGGAGCCTGCACAGAGTAAGTGCAGAAGTCGAGAGCAGTAAACTTATAGTTACCTTCACTGTCGGTATTAATTCGCGACACATCACGATTAAGACCATCTATGCAAGCAATCTCAACGGTTTGGCCCGCAATTCCTTCTCTCGTGACGAAATCTCTCAGAGAGCCAGACAAAGCCCCCTTCGGTGCTGTTTCGTAGTAGTAGTTTACATTCTTCTCCCCACGACTGTCAGAATCGACGATTACCGGATGCGACTGATCGCCGTCACCGGGCCCTTCAACAAAGGCGCCATCAAAAATGCCTGTATTTATTGAAGGTGGTGCTACAATTGTATACTCGCAATCGTGTAGTCTGGCGAACTCGTAGAAACCTTCGTTATCAGTAGTTCTCTCACTACTGAGTCCATTACATGATGCTTGCACAACTACACCAGAAACAGTAGTATTGTCATCCCTGTTGAAGACATAACCAGATATTGTTCCAAAGGGAATGTATTCGAAGTTCGCAATGCCAACACGATCTTCTGGTGCGATGAGAACTGTTTTCTTCTCCCCCGGTTCAGTCGAATCACCTGAATGGATAGGGTAACCGTTGAACTCGTCTGGAACCACTATTTCCCAATTACAATCGGGTACACCTAGGAACGAGTACATTCCATTGATATCGGTATTGACGGGCTCCATGGTAATTGTTTCATCGTCCAGACAAACAGCTGATACTGTTACGCCAACTAAAGCGTCATTCTGGGTGTTGTTAATAAAAGTCACAGTCCCGGTAATTGTGGCGTCCTTGAGATACTTGAAGTCTACATTAAATACAGTGGGTTCCTCCGCGTTGATAGTCACCACATGTTCGAACAACTTGCCATCGCTGTCCTGTCCATTGTTGTCAAGAGGCCCGCTCACGATAGGCAATGCCTTAACATCCGCAGGTGAGATAACATTGTACTCGCCAACGGGTAGATCAAGGAAAACATACAGACCATTATCGTCTGTAGCGACTGTTCCTATAGCTTCGTTCGTCGCAACATCCACTAATATCACATTGGCGTTAGGAATGCCTAACCCAGAACCCAGGTCAATGAGTGAACCTGAAATTTGCCCCAGAATTTGAGACTTTGATGGTGTAGCACTTGGTGATGCCGTTAAGACCACTGACGGCGAGGCACTAGAACTATCGTCCGGATACACGATCGGCGACGCAGACTCTGCTGGTGTCGGGGTAGGGATGCTCTCTACATCTGACACTGAAACTCCTCCGGGGGTTCTCGGGCCATCAACTCGTGCACTGATGATCAAATTGTTACCTGTAACGAGATCATGATATAAATTAAACACAACATATCCTAAATGCTGACACCTTCAGGGCAAAATAACATGAGCAAGAGAAACTATGAATGAACAATTAAACAACAAAATTGCCACAGGCTTAAGTAGCAACATACACTCCTCAATGTGCTGCCCCCATTTATTAGTGGCTTGAGCTCGCACAACTAAACCACAAGACTTATCCCAAACATCAGAATCATATATCCGCAACTGGCTTCAAACAACAAAATTCAGCCACCCAATTCATCAAAAACATACATCAACGAAAACGAAGTTAATGCTTTAGTATACAACGTAAGAAACACATTCCAATCATAGAAAGTAAATAAGTTTGCACAATATTTCACTCGAGATAAGGTGCAAAGTCAGGAGCACAAAGCAAGCGATTGTTAGATTGCAGTTTCAAACTATTTAAAGTACAAACTATCCTTGGTGAGTTGACTCAATATACAACCGAACCAGGCATGACCATTTGAATATTAGCTATATAAAATATAGTGTGCATAGACCATACATAGGATTTCTTCCATCAATTTGGCGTGAACATAAACAGTTTGGGATAAAAGTCTGTGATGGCAAACTTGCATATGAGTCACAGATATGCGACAACAGGCCACAACTGAAACTTACGTTTACGTTTACAGCAAGAGCTTTGAATCGCAGCAGACGTCTGCGGTAGACAAAGCATGGCTATCAGCATAAGAGCTAAAAAAACCCTCATGTTGAAAATCCTCCTTTGCAAATGCAAAAAATATGTTGCTGAGGAACTATGTAACGGACGCTACTATTTCTGCAAGAAATGAATTTTTGATTTGGTCTACTGTTCCTATTAAACAAGTCGTAGACACCAATCTACTGTAGTAGCTATTGAAGTATATTGAAGTATATGGAAGTAATAAGATTGCGCAGTCGTCAGTACTGGCACAAAATGATCCGCTGGTATGATTGATACTCGTATTTGTCAAGTTTTGTTTCATACGTGTTGAGCTTTCGTTCCGCTCCAATACATTTCACATAAATATATTTTAGATATCAGACGTTTTGAAACAAGAAACTATTTTTTATAAACAAATATATCGAAAACAAAAGAGTACTGAATGCCACCTTCGTTTTCTAAAACTTAACTTTATATCTTTATGATTGGCCATCAACTAATATATAGTATACAACTGTACGGTATCATGAGTAAGTTTAATATGTTTTTTGCAACAAACCCGTTGTTGAATCTGATTTTTTAACTTGAAAATGTTTCACAGAGTCTCTAGCAGTGTGTCTGTACTGTCTGGCTCTCTCTAGAGTAGTCTCTACCGGTCTATCCATTGCGGTATAGTGTTGTTAAAAAAATAGAATAGGCCAATGTATTTATATATTGTATTTATAGCCTAAAGCTCAATACAGTACACAGTTATGCGCTTTTTACAAAAAAAAACGTTACAACTTTGTTTTATTTTACGAGGTATGTATGTAGTATTTTTTGTTTTAAACACAAAAACAAAAACAAAACAAAACATATCCTTCTAAAATCAAAACTATATTTATTTACAAACAAAAATTTAAAAGGCTAAATATGTGTAAATACATAATGTCAAATGTAGTATTTATTTACATGATGATGTTGTAAATATTTATTCGCTTTCTTTTTTTTGAAAATAGCAAAAACAGAACAAAACTTATCGACTTGTCTAGTCACGAACTCACGACTCACGAGTGTCGTCTGTCGTCGACTCTCGACAGTCGACACTCGGCAGACAGTCAGACTGTCACAGAACAGTGAACTGAGTGAAGTGTGAACTGTGAACACTGAACAGCCTCCACCGCCGCCCTCAAGCAGCAAAAACAAAAACAAAAACAAACATAATCTCTATCCCTGACTCCTGAGTCTCTTGCTGACCCCTGTCCCAAAAACAGAACAAAAAACTTTTATGTGTATAGTTCAGAGCCTCATCAGAGGGGGCCGTTCTTTTTCTTTTAAATGCTGCTACATTTCTACATATGTAGAAAAAAACATTTTTTAAAGTTGTATTCTAAAACCTTTTATATATAATTATAATAATATATATGCATAATGTAATTGGTACCCTTTCAAATATACTAGGGGCATTTGACAGGTCACTCTGGTGACAGTCGTACAGCTGAACTGTCCTAATTTTTACGGGTAGTATAACACTTTAATATTTTCAAGCCTCTATGAAATCAGTTTCAAAACATAAATATGCATTTCATATGTGTGTGTACACATATAGGCACTGTAGACCACCTTTTAGGCCATTTAGTTGGTCACATTAACGCGTTGTTGTCCAGAATATTATAGTGATGAAATCAGTGCCCAAAATCCAGAGCGTCATGTCCCGCACAGGCGCAGAAAACAATTCTGGTCTGTATAAAGCTTTTGGGTAAATGCAACAAAAGAACCACGCAACAACAAAAATATTATGCACACAGGCTTCGAAATTGAGTTTATTAACTGAGGGAGTTTTATATACTGTACCGCCGCGTTTTCCCGCTGTTGGACAACTTACAGCAGTGTGAGATGACACGATAAAAAATAGCCGGCGTGAGAGTACATATCGAACGAGTCAACCGCAAGGCAAAGATATTTCTATTGCTTGCCAAGTAGGTTCGCCTAGTGAACTTAAACAGTTTCTGTCTTGCAGTCGACATTTGCTTTTACCTTCCAGATATAATTAGTACCATAATATTGAGAGATTACCTTATATATATATATATATATATACATAAATAATGTATATATGTATATATATATATATAATAATATATATATATGCAAATATATATATATATATATATATATATATCTATATCTATATCTATATCTATATCTATATCTATATATATATATATATATATATATATATATATATATATATATATATATATATATCTTCATTTTCAGTATATATATATATAAAAAGGAACATGCATTTTAATACTTGGAATAGGGAAAGTATATTAAGTTCACAACCTCGCAGTTCGCAGTGTTCCTTTCAATATAGAATTTTATTAACCTCTAGTCTGATCATTAAATTATCTGGTAATTAAAGGTCTGAAAACTTCATAGCGGGGATGTAAAAACAGAACCGATCGATTTATTCATACACATGATGCTATTCTGACAGGCATGGATGGACTTAAAAACTATCTGGCTGAACAGTATCGTGTAATTATATATTAATGCCTACGTGCGCCTCTATTTTGCTGCTATTTTGACCCAGTTCTGGTACAAACTCGAATCATTCACAACTTTTGAACAAATTATAGTCCAATCGGAATGAGATTAAAAAACGTTTATTATTCGTCAATATTATGGATTTGAGTCGTCTAACTACCAATGAAATAGATTTTTAATGTACCTCTGGCCCTCTGGGTCAACCCCTCTATAGTAATAATCCCCTGGTTCCTCCATCCAAATGTCCATTATTGTTTGCTGCTCTTATTGACCTCTCGTCCTGTGCCCTGTAGGCTGTAGCGCTGAAAATTAATTAATATTTGTTTTGCTTTTTTTAAATATTTATACAAGATGACAAACCTATTTTCGTTCTTTTTTTTACCAATGTGTATGTATTATTTAGAGGATTGTGATAATTGATATTATATGTTGTACGACATTTCAATTTTGTTTTTTCAAAACAACCTTTTCAAGAATCAAGGAACGAAAAAAAGGTTATATTTAACTTGCAAAGTTGCCTTTTTTCGATCAAGAGTCAAGAGCTGAGGTCTAGAGAGTTCCATAGCCAACCACATTTTTCCTTTATTTATATATAAATATATATAAGATTTATTATATTTTTTTGTTACAAAACAAAAACAAAAATACAACCCTAACTATCTAATATTTTAATAATAGTAAATTTAGAAGTATGTAGATTGTAGCCTTTGTAGGCTATGAACCACAACCAACTTAAAAAGAACCACGACTCATGATGATACATATGGAATGTGCTTTAACATACAGAGTAATTCATTCCAACAGAGGAATTCATTTTAAAAAGGTTTTCAATATTATAACGGACTCTACCAATTAGAAATCAGTAATAAAATTCTGACAGTATATCTGCCTGCAAATAAATTCTCGGAGTTGACTCCAACAAGAAGTTCAGGCTCATTGTTCACAGTTTTAACTTTTATCACCATAGCCTTTGTTTCATTTAGAAGAAGGCTATCTATGGCTCATTGGTTTCACACTCCTATTGTTTACATACGATCCGGTCGATCCCAGACTCCCAGTGACCCAGTCCAAGATCCCCACGAGGTCACGTCTCCACGGCCCACAGACTATGAACCCTTAACTATGTTTTAGAACGACTGGTGTTTATTTAATTTTGTTAAGTGTATAAATACAATATTGTTGTCAACAATAATGTAATAACATGTGGTATCTATAGAGATCGTCTCAAGTGAAAAACCAGTGACGTGGTAGTTAGAGGTAAACTAATAAGAAGGAGTCCGGTACGAGTCCCTGAAACAGACAGTACACTCTGTATAGGGAGTTAGAATTCCGTCAAAAGGATTATATCAACGATTAAACTTTTTTTACTATCTCTGTACAACAAGGTGTCAACAAATGTAAACATATAAGAAGTATTTTTATAGAAATACGGTCTCCGGTCAGTCTAAAATATCAAGATTAAATGAGATAACATATTGGTTTTTAATTGTATTTAAAATAATTTAATACAAATTCTTTTTCCAATATTTCCAAAGTGTTCTAAATTCACTTTGATGGCTCCAATAGCCTGAGTATTTGGTATAACTCATTTACTTGGATCTATTTGAGACGATAGATGTAGGATATTATAAGCTAAATTTTATAATCTCTGAACTACCACTTACAGGTTTTGATCCTCCCGCCAATCTCCAAAATCCAACAAGTCTTTTTCTTTTTTTAACTTTTCTTCAGATGGAACTTTATTTATATTAGCCAATGTATTAGCTTGACTTACGTTTTATGTCTATTTACAAATTAGGCATGTGGTCATGAACACTTAGTACTTCAAGTAAAAATCATTTAATAAAGAACAGCTAGAGGTACGGAGGATATTTAGGCTCTTACCAAGAGGCAGTTCCGATCATTCTTACACAAGCTACCACTGCTAAATCATAACTGACTTAAATTGTATCAGTTTATATAACATAGTTTAAAACATAGAAATATCCATCGAAGTTTACATCACTGCTAAATCCTAACTGACTTAAATTGTATCTTAGTTTATAAAACATAGTTTAAAACATAGAAATATCCATCGAAGTTTACATATTTTTCAGTTAATTAGTAGTTACCGTAGTGTACTATCACAAGTCAAAGATATGATTGACAAAACATCCGAAGACGGTTACACTTACTACAAGACCCGTTTCATGGATGGGACAGTAGCTTGGCTAACCTCCGATGCATTTCGTGAATCTCGCGACTTCCATCGTATTTTTAATAAGAAATGGAACAAGCGTTCACATAAGAACACACGAGATAACGGAAAGGGTTTCCTCAGGTGACTACAAACCCGGATGAATCTGAAATTTCCTATTTTCCACCTACTTCCTATGTGACTAAACTTTCTGGTCTGCTTATCAACAGAGCAAAAAATACTTCGTACTTACCTACTAACAAAGAACAACCTTTGGCTATTACCTTACCAAGTACTAAACGTAAGGCGCCTACATCGGAAATGGTTACTGGACCAAATACTAAACGACATAGAGTACAACATGGGTCTTGAACTCGTACATATAGGCACACACGTACTCGATAAGCCATGACCAAAACCGTTTTACTTTGGTTTTCGCTTTACGAACTAGATCGTACATTTATGTACGTCGGTAGTCCTAAAAGCTACTTCGGGCTATGTACAAATACGGCCTCCGGTCAGTCTAAATTATCAATATCAAATGAGATAACAGTGTCAATGTGTACCGGCATGGGTTTGGGCTCTATGTCATCTTAGGAAAGGGAATATTGGGTGGTGGGGGAGGTTGTTGGTGGATGTTCGTAGAAATACGAACGCTTTAACTCAGCACTCATCCAAGCAGCAGCCATCATCACGGGCACAAAATGCCCTCGGTCTCCCAATCATCAAACAAACTGACTTCACTTTTGCGGTCTCCTCCCGGCGCGACCATTTGCGGACTACCTCGGAGGTTGCCTGGGAATAAAACTCAACTCAATGGCCAGCACAAATCCACTTACCCATCTGACGCAACTCGTCTGGGCCCACAACAAACCATCACCGCGCTTCCCGTACAGTATCTATGCTCACCTAAAAGCTGTACACAAAACCACGGGCGGGCGTACACCCGACCATGTAGCCCTCCGCCAACGCTGTGACGACATCAGAAAGAACTCAACAAAACGTTGGTCCAACAAGGAGATCGCGACAATGGCCCGGCGCCAATACTACTTCCAACTGGTTATGGGTAAACCGCCAACCTCAAACCGAGACACAACCAGATACGACAGCTTCAATTGCTGCTTCGAGTCTACACCAATCCGGCTCTGTGCTATGATTGTAACAAATACGTACATGTTCACATTGCTCGACTACCACACCGACGGCTGTCTCTGCCCTGTCTGCCCCGGTAGACACAAGTTCACTACCAGCCACTTTACCTGTATTCAACAACTGATTCGACGCATCCTGGTAGGTCCAAAACTGCCGCCCATTGACCCTGACCTCCTTCAACAATTACAGGAGTGTAACGACTTCCACGGTATCTGGACCCTCTACGAACACCTTGGATCTTTTCTCCAACATACTGAAGAACCACCGTACCCTCACCCGTCCCTGACACAGCAACAGATGTTCCTCATACCCCGGCTAATCACGCTGTTGAAGTACTACTATCAAATTTCGGATCAAACCAGATCATCGCGCTTGTTGGTTCCGCCTATGATACTTCCGATCCAGGCCAGCCAACACATACCAAATTCATCCGTAGTCTGGTGCGGCATTGGCTTAGCCCCATCCTCGTTCTTCGACCGGATTAAGACAAATAACCTGGTCCTTCTCGGTATTTCATACTCTACACTATCCCATTCCGCGGAATTACACGCCGCAGACCCGATCCGTATCACAGAGGTGGGTACTCTACTTAGTAGGTCAGCAAGCGAATATATGGAACATTCGATAGTAATAGTGTTTTGTCAACACCGGCCCGAATTGACTCAGCGCATATCTTCCATTGTCGACTCACTTGGCCCAAGCTTCAAACGGAAATTTACTGACCACTTCTTTCCATCAATCCTTCCTGAACCACTACAGCGACTATGAGAGCCATACCATATGTTCATACATTGTAACATACTGTAAATTTCGATAGAAAATTACTAGGTTTCAAACTATATTAAATTAAAATACAATTTAGTCAGTTAGGATTTAGCAGTGGTAGCTTGTGTAAGAATGATCGGGACTGCCTCATGTTAAGAGCCTAAATATCCTCGATCACACAGGGCGTACCTCTAGCTGTTCTTTATTGAATAATTTTCACTAGAAGTACTAAGTGTTCATGACCACTTGCCTAATTTGTAAATCGACATAACAAAATAAGTCACGTTAATACATTAGCTGATATAAATAAAGTTACATCTGAAGAAAAGTTAAAAAAAGAAAAAGACTTATTGGATTTTGGAGATTGGCGGGAGGACCAAAATCTATAAGTAGTAGTTCGGAGATTATAAAATTTAGTTTATAATATCCTACATCTACTAATGTCTCAAATAGGTCCAAGTAGATGAGTCATACCAAATACTCAGGCTATTGGAGCCATCAAAGTGAATTTAGAACACTTTGGAAATATTGGAAAAAAGAGCTTGTACTAAATTATTTAAAATACAAATAAAAAACCAATGTATTATCTCAATTGATCTTGATATTTTAGACTGACCGGAGGCCGTATTTCTACATAGCCCCCAGTAGCTTTTAGAACTACGAACATACGTTAAGATACGATCTAGTTGGTAAAGCGAAAACCAAAGTAAAAACGGTTTCGGTCATGACTTATCGAGTAAGTATGTGCCTATATGTACGAGTTCAAGACTCATGTTGTACTCTATGTCGTTTAGTATTTGGTCCAGTAACCATTTCCGATGTAGGCGCCTTACGTTTATTATTTGGTAAGGTAATAGCAAAAAGGCTGTTCTTCATTAGTAAGTAAGTTTGAACAATTTTCTGCACTGTTGGTAAGCAGATCAGAAAGTTTAGTCACGTAGGAAGTAGGTGGCAAATAGGGAATTTCAGATCCGTCAGGGTTTGTAGTCACCTGAGGAAACCCTTTTCGTTTATCTCGTGTGTTCTTATGTAAACGCTTATTCCATTTCTTATTAAAGATACGAAGAAAGTCGCGAGATTCACGAAATGCATCGGAGGTTAGCCAAGCTACTGTCCCATCCATGAAACGGGACTTGTAGCAAGTGTAACCGTCTTCGGATGTTTTGTCAATTATATCTTTGACTTGTGACTCCATAACTCGTACATCAGAATCAAATGAGCGAGCGAATGAGAGTTCGGAGGTAGGGATACGGTGAGTGCCTAGATTGGTTGCGCTAGTACCATCAATGTTATTCACTTCGTAAGTATCACTCTTCTCATCATGGTAGGAAATAACAAAAGGTCCTATCGTCTTAGAAGAGAGTTCGGTAACGTTGGCGTTTCGATTTATAATGTTAATGTAATCGCCGACTTTGAACTGAACAATGTTCTTAGTGTTATTCCATCGGTCATACGCTTTAAGTAGGACGCGATTCTTGTGCTCGAGTAAACAGGGGTAAACAACGTTCTGCATATGCTCGATCTTTTTGTAGCCACGGAGTAACGTGTTTCTCGGGCGCAGTTTTGTCAAAAAAAGTTGCTTGTAATTCACTATAGCGACCAAAGAAATAGTGAAACGAGAGTGTTCCAGTTTGAGGATTCACGCAGCTATTCATTTGAGACTGAACCTATTTCAAATGATAAGGCCACATATCCTCAACGTCGTCTAGTGCGGTACGCAAGAGTTTCTTAAGTTCTCTATGACGTGTCTCATTTGCACCCTGCGTTTGAGGTTTGTAAGGAACACCACGCCTATGGGTCATGCCTGATACGAGTATAAGCGCCTCCATTACGTCGGTACAAAACTCACTACCGTTATCAGAACATAGTACTCGGGGAAACCGAAGTCATTAAAGACGTGATAGCATAATTCTGCCACTGTTTGTGGACGTTTGTTCGGTATTGCATAAAGCAAGTTATAGCCCGAAGCCACACATAAGAAATGACAAATATATACATCGCCAGTATGCTTGGATCGCGGGAGTTTAACCAAATCGACTATGACTCGGCGCATCGGTTGGTCTTCTGTCACTTTTTTTAGGGGTGCCCAACCGTATCGCTTGATCTGATTCTTTTCACAATCAGTACAGCGTCGGTATACTTCACGTGAAAAGATAGTCGCACCCTCCATTTTGCGTAGTATCTCGCTTATCTTAGGTAAGGGAAAACTATGTTGCGGAATTAGTTTGTTGATAGGCGACAGGTCTAGTACTACTCTTGTTTTACTAAACGTTCCATCAGATTTATATTGATCGACCGCTAAGAGAGCTAAGTTAACTGGGGTTGCATCATAATTGGTTTCAATTAGACCCTGTTTTAACCAATCTTCGATTTGGGTTTTGACAACGTCTTTGTGTCTCCAACTCACGTAGTTATGTGAAGGACACTTAAACTTAGAGAAGTCGACGTTTGTTATGTCAAGTCTAACGTACCCATTAGAGAACTTAAACATACACCAGTCAGTTATTGCAATCTTCCTGTTTTGTATAATTAAGTCCATAATTATATCGGTGAAGTGCGGAATCATATCCTTTGCTTCACCTTCCGGAGGTTTAGGTATCTTTAACATATTATCATCTGACTGATCTTTATTCGGGTCCAGCCCATTAGGCAGACCAGTGAGTGTTATACCTAAACTGAGAAGATCAGTCATACCTATAATTAAATCGTATTTCTGAGACATGTCAGTAACGATTAGGTGAGTCTTCACTTCTCTTCTATCTGACAGCATTATGTGTGCATAGTCAATGGCTTGTTCGCAAGTAGTAACTTTGCCATTTCCCAAGATTAAATCAGTTGTTTCGTTATGGACAGCCATATCTGTAGCGTAGGCTACTCGGCGTGAGATAGCAGAGACTTCAGCCTCTGGATCAAATAGTGCCATAACTTTTCTCCATTTACGAAAACTGCTTGAAAGACACGTTCATCTCCTTTGGTATGGATATTATTGAACATTTTCTCATAATCTTCCTCTAGTGCACACATATGGTACTGTCAGTGCTTAACTTGGACGTCCGGTAAGTCCTTACAATCCTCTTTGTGCCAACCGTTAGTACCCTTGCAAATAGCACACTCATTCATATAGTGTCCAAAATCTGGCTTGCCTGGTGCACACTTAACAGGGTCGTGTCTACCATTCCACTTGCCATTACGTTTTGTGAGGTTGTAACCACACTTCTTGCAAGGCGCTCTCACCTTCTTATCACCTTTCGGTTCGGTAGAAGTAGAGCCAGTACCCCTCCAATAGTAGTGCGAGGTTTCTTAGTACTACGCGCAGTATTAGTCTCTACTGCGTTTCGCTTAGTGGGCTGGGTGTAGCTCGTGGTACTAAGTACTCTAGTAGAGGAATTGGTATGCTTGTGAACTTTCTTCTCAAAGACAGACCAAGGCATAGATCGCAAATCACCATAGGCGATGATGTCATCATTGACTTTCTTAAAGAGGTTAGCTCCCAGAGTCTCCATCATCTGACAAATTAATAAATATTCGCCAGTATAGGTACGACCACCCATCCGAGTATTCATGTGTGTCATATGAGCTAGAGCACCTCGAATAGTGGTATCGTTCGCAAAGAACTTGCGAGACTCTAGAAGTTCACGGTCACGTGCATCTGCAAAAAAAAAGGTGTTAAGTATATTATCACGCAACTGGTGCCAGGGTAGGGCTTTCCAGTTGGGCTCATGAGCCTTCAAGATAGTTCGCCATTCACCTGGCTCACAGAAATGAATAAAGGCATTCATCATCTGCTTATCCTTAAGGCTGGCAGACTCCTTAAGTTGGTCGAAGGCCTTCAGTGTCTCCACTGTACTCTCATTAGTAGAGAAATCGACCTCAGCCTGCGCGTTACCTAGCTGCTTTATAAAGCTTGGTTCTAAGTGTTCACGAGGCTCATGCTTAGTGCTACGGGCTGTTAGTGCCAAGATGGTGTCTATTTCCTTTCTCTTGTTATCGATTAGATAGCGAATGTTATCCGCTTTCCTATCGTCAAGGTCAGAGTCATTCAATAGACGGTCCTCAAGGACTTGCATACCAGAGCGTAATAGCCTGAGACGAGTATGTCTGGTTCTCACTTCCTCATCCTCAGGATTAGAGCGGGAACTCTCTAACGAGGTACTGGTGTAGCGATTGCCAAAATCGTGATTACCAGGGTTAGTTGGCAAATGAGGGTCGATATTACGAGGATGGTAAGCCTCATCGAGTTCCATACGATCATATCCTCTGACAGGGTTAGGTTTGTCAAGAGGATGGTCAATGGTAGCATCAGAGCTATAGAGATTAAATTTTGAAATATTTTCTCTCTCGCCAGTGGTAACTGGCTTAGTAGTAAACATACTGGCTGGTAAACCAGTAGGTCTCGGGTTCGAAACTGGGCCCGAATTTTTTCTTCTTCTTCGGTATAGGAAGAATATCAGCCAAGTGGGACACGATAGAGGGGTCCACAACTGCTGCTGCCGCTAGCTCCTTCAAGAGCGCTTCAGTGCGGTTCAATTGGCGTCGAGATTGAGAGGATCCAACGACTCGTTGTCGAGTTATGGCGTCCTCAGCTTCGGCCCCAAGATTTGAGCTGAATGGAATGGCTTCTTCATCGATGGCGAAACCGAAATTTTCGGACAGGTCCAATACTTCCTTTTCACTCTGGATTTGTGCTGGAGTGTCCTTCACATGTGGAGTTATAATGTCCCCGACATTCGTATCCACGAATTTTCCAGCCTTTCGACGTTTATCCCCAGTATTTGACGGCACGTAGTCAGGGGGCAAGCTGGGGTCCTGAGCTTCACTCCTAGGTGATACACGGACGCTGGCGAGCCTTTCCGCGGCAATAGATACCTCTTCTTCCAAGGCTTCAGGATCCGACGAGTCATCCTCAGAATTATCCTCTGTACCAACCTCAGAATTGGCTTCCCCAACAGTTTCCTCGGCAGGCTCAACTCCAGACAGGCTAGGTGTTTCCACAGGGACCTCAGGAACCTCGGCAGGCTTAGCAGGCTTAGAGCTAGCGGCTCCCTTGCCTTTAGAAGTACCCTTAGCCATAGTATTTGCTGGCTAGTAAATCGATGTTAGACAGTCTAGAAGCAGTACACTACTGTAACTACTAAATAACTGAAAAAAATATGTAAATTTCGATGGAAAATTACTAGGTTTCAAACTATATTAAACTAAAATACAATTTAGTCAGTTAGGATTTAGCAGTGGTAGCTTGTGTAAGAATGATCAGGACTGCCTCTTGTTAAGAGCCTAAATATCCTCGATCACACAGGGCGTACCTCTAGCTGTTCTTTATTGAATAATTTTCACTAGATGTACTAAGTGTTTATGACCACTTGCCTAATTTGTAAATAGACATAATAACGTAAGTCACGTTAATACATTAGCTGATATAAATAAAGTTCCATCTGAAGAAAAGTTAAAAAAAAAGAAAATGACTTATTGGTTTTGGAGATTGGCGGGAGGACCAAAATCTATAAGTAGTAGTTCGGAGATTATAAAATTTAGTTTATAATATCCTACATCTACTAATGTCTCAAATAGGTCCAAGTAGATGAGTCATACCAAATACTCAGGCTATTGGAGCCATCAAAGTGAATTTAGAACATTTTGGAAATATTGGAAAAAGAGCTTGTACTAAATTATTTAAAATACAAATAAAAAAACCAATGTATTATCTCAATTGATCTTGATATTTTAGACTGACCGGAGGCCGTATTTCTACATACATACTTGTCATTTTTTTGAAATAAATAATATTATCCCTAGCTGTTGTTCTCATTTGGCTGGATGTGCATTCCTTGTCTGCAACGATAGAAGAGCCTGTCTCTGTACCAAGTAATGTACATATTATGTCAGCAAGCACAAGTTTTGAATGTGAACATAATCATTACGTTACTCAAATATAGTCTTTACACTAACTCAACTATCAGAGACAGCCTGAAAAAAACATACTTTCACTGGTTACCATGCCACATTTCACTGGAGAAGTTTTTGTCTGTATAGGTGCCGGATTGTTATCAGCATCTGGGACGGACATATTGATATCTGTGACAGGGCGGTGACAGGGCGAATTAAACTATGGAAGAAAGACTTTTTGTAACAATATTTTCTTTGAAAGACACATTTTTAAAATGTTCTATATTAATTCGATGCGCCACTGGAACCCCATACATACCGGCAAAACTAGACGAGGTCATAAAGAGGAAAACTTCCCTCTCCTTTTCATATTCTTTGATAATTTGATGTAAAGAAGCTCCCTTTTGATGTTATCCCGAGTCAATCGCTTGTTCCCATTGCGCCATCAGTTTTACTATACACATAGTAATGCGTCTTACATTTCCCCTGTGAACAGATTTTTTTGTAATCTTATAATAAAATTACAATTCCTTCTCTTATCAGCATCGATTCAATATTTTAAAGAAACCGAATATACATACGCTGCAGATGACGTTGATGAAAGTGGTGCATCAGTCGTTAGCATCTCCGTAGGGGCGAATCCTTAACGGTGGTGTCACTGTTTTGAGTTTTTTGGTGAAGTCACGATCATTAACAAATAATCTCAATTCCTTCCCTTATCAGCATCAATTCAATATTTTTAAGAAACCGAATAGACATACGTGGCAGATGACTCACCGCTCAAATTATATTAACATACAGCCTTAGTTTTGTGTACAAGCTCTCAGCAGTATAATGGTGCGCAGAAAGAATTTAGTATGAATGTAATTGTTCGTCGTTGAAGATTCTTCAGAGACCGGTTTTGAAAAATCAAGTTCACTATTAAACACGCGGCCATGTAAAATACCGAACTGGTGTTGAACCCTTGTAGTATGAAAAGGTTCCGAACTGGTGTCGAACCCTGGTGTCATCAAAACAATTACAGCACTGGAAAGTCACTAAATATACATAAAAAGTCTTTATTTGTACTTTCAATTTTTCTTTAAAATAAATTTGAGAAAAGAATTAAAACTTGCAATTAGAGAATTTGATTGGGTAATTAGAAAACGTACCCGTAAATCTGTATGTACATTTAGTGACTTTCCCATGTAGGCCATGTACATTTAGAGTATTTTCTCTATATATAACTGTCCTTAGCCGGTGGTGTAATAGATAGTTGCGCCTTAGGTGCGGATGCCTGAGTGATGATGACTGAACGGTTGGCCCCGTATCAACGAGGGTGCGCATGTCATGTCCGTTCACTTGTAAAGTAATATATACGCGGTTGCCAGTAGGGAGCAACTTATCTTTTACTGCAAATATTCTTGTTGCCGTACGACCAAACGACGACATGCACATGTGCACATCAGGCACCCCAGCCTGTCAATCCGAATCTGTTCCAATTCCCAACCAGCGGGTGCCTGCTCTTCTTCCATCAACTGTTCGTTGATCGATGTTCGTCGATCTGTCGTCCCACCATTTTGTGTGCGGCTACCCTGTGCTCGTTGGTACCGGTGCTCGTTGTAAGTTAGGACAACGACTTGCGTGTCCTGGTCCCGGCGGAATATTTTGCTCACATGAACGACAACGAACCCATGGGTTTGAGGTAAGTGGAGCATGCGGATTGGCGCGTGTATTCGCCTCTGTACGTAAGTGTGAACGTGACCGCGAATTTCCTGGAATTCGTAGAGGACGCGAGTATTTGTCCTGGCGATTTTTTTTGGCTTTGTCAATGTTCACATGGAAGACGTCGCGCATCTTTGCAGACGAAAAGTTTCGCCACTGCGGATGCATTCGCAGAGTATCCCGGTAGTATTCCCCACCTGCAGCCTGGCGTATAAAATTAAGTATGCCATGGTTTTTATATGTATTTAAAATAATTTAATACAAGTTATTTACCAATATTTCCAAAGTGTCCTAAATTCACTTTGATGGCTCCAATAGCCTGAGTATTTGGTATGACTCGTTTACTTGGACCTATATGAGACGATAGTAGATGTAGGATATTATAAACTAAATTTTATAATCTCTGAACTACTTACCTACAGGTTTTGGTCTTCCCACCAATCTCCAAAATCTAATAAGTCTTTTCTTTTTTTCTTTTCTTCAGATGGAACTTTATTTATATTAGCTTATGTATTAACTTGACTTACGTACTTATGTCTATCTATAAATTAGACATGTGGTCATGAACACTTAGTACTTATAGTGAAAATTATTCAATAAAAACAGCTAGAGGTATGTCCTATGTGATCGAGGATACTAAGGCTCTTAACAAGAGGCAGTCCCGATCATTCTTACACAAGCTACCACTGCTAAATCATAACTGACTTAAATTGTATCTTAGCTTATATAACATACTTTTTTAAAACATAGAAATATCCATCGAAGTTTACATGTTTTCAGTTAATTAGTAGTTACCGTAGTGTGTGCTGCTTCTAGACTGTCTAATAACTGCTTACTATCCAGCGACAGGACTGTAAGTATTCTATACTACCTCATAGTGGCTAGTACTACCCTAAAGTTAGCTACACGCTAGTTACTATACCTAGACCTTATTAATTTTCCTGTTCTTGAGCTATTACTATGGCTAAAGGAAATTCTAAAAGCAAGGGGAGCCGCCAGCTCTAAGCCTGCTAAGCCTGTTGAAGCTCCTGAGGTTACTGGGGACACTGGCCCGTCTGGTACTGAGCCTGCCGTTGAAGCTGTAGAGGACGCCGTTGAAGCTGTAGAGGACGCCGTTTCTGAGCTTGGTTCTGATGAAAACTCTGAGGATGGCTCGTCGGACTCTAAAAGCCTTGGAAGGGGGGGGGGTCTCAACTGCCGCGGAAAGGCTCGCCAGCGTCCGTGTGTCTCCTAGTAGTGCAGCCCAGGGCATCAGCTTGCCATCTGACCGCGAAAAGTCAGATATCGGAAAGGCTATATCTCCTGAACAAGTGAAGGAATCGTCTCGAGATCGACGGTTTATTACCACCGAAAGTCAGCCCAATCCACCTATCAACAAAGATGGCGGCGTTCCATTTCGTGAAATTTCATTGCATGCCTCGCCACTGAATGCCTCGCCACCGAATGTTGGGGCGGAAGACGCAAATGTTGGGGACGCCATAACTCGACAACAGCTGATTGGATCTTCTTAATCTCGACGTCATTTGAACCGCAAAGATGAGCTTTTAAAGGAACTAGCTGCTGCCGCAGTTTCTGACCCTCGATCTTATCCCACGTGGCGATATTCTTCCTATACCGAAGAAAAAAATTCGAGCCAGGGTTCGAACCTGAGGCCCTCAGGTTTATCAGCCAACAGGGCTACCACTGAGCCAGTTATCGCTGGTGAGTGTGGGTAAAACTTTAAAAATTTAATCTCTATAGCTTTGAAGCTTCAGTTGACCACCCTCTCGACAAACCTAACCCTGACAGAGGCTATGATCGTATGGAGATCGATGAGGCTTACCACCCTCATAACATCCATCTTCATTTACCATCTAATCCTGGTAATCACGACTTTGGTAATCGTTATACCAGTACCTCACTAGAGAGCACCCACTCTAGCACTGAAGACGAGGAAGTGAGAACCAGACAACAACGTCTCAGGCTAATACGTTCTGGTATGCAAGTCCTTGAGGACTCTGACCTTGACGATAAGAAAGCGGATAACATTCGCTATCTAATCGATAACAAGAGAAAGGAGATAGACTCCATCTTGGCACTAGCAGCCCGTAGCACTGAGCGTTAACCTCGTGAACGCTTCGAACCAAGCTTTATAAAGCAGCTAGGTAACGCAAAGGCTGTGGTCGATTTCTATACTAATGAGAGTACAGTGGAGACACTGAAGGCCTTTGACCAACTTAATGAGTCTGCCATCCTTAAGGATAAGCAGATGATGAATGCCTTCATTCATTTCTGTGAGTCTAGAGAAATGGAAAACTATCTTAAGGCCTATGAGCCCAATTGGAAAGCCCTATCCTGGCGCCAGTTGCGTGAGAATATACTTAACGCCTTCTTTGAAGATGCACGTGACCGTGAACTTCTAGAGTCTAGCAAGTCCTTTGCGAACGATACTACTATTCGAGGTGCTCTAGCTCATATGACACATATGAACACTCGGATGGGAGGTCGTACCTATACTGGCGAATATTTATTGATTTGTCAGATGATGGAGACTCTGGGAGCTAGCCTTTTTTAAGAAGGTCAATGATGATATTATCGCCTATGATGATTTGCGATCTATGCCTTGGTCTGTCTTTGAGAAGATAGTTCAAAAAGCATACCAATTCATCTAATAGAGTACTTAGTACCTCGAGCTTTACCCAGCCCACTAAGCGTACCGCGACAGAGAATAACACTGCACGTAATACTAAGAAACCTCGCACTACTGCTGGAGGTGGTAAAGGCTCTACTTCTACTGAACCAAGGGGTGTAAGGAAGGATAGAGCACCTTGCAAGAAGTGTGGTTATAACCTCACTAAACGTGATGGCAAGTGGAATGATAAACACGACTCTGTTAAGTGTGCACCAGACAAGCCAAACTTTGGGCACTATATGAAAGAGTGTACTACTTGCAAGGGTACTAACGGTTGGCACAAAGATGATTGCAAGGACATGCCGGATGTCCAAGTTAAGCACTGACAGTTCTATATGTGTGCACTAGAGCAAGATTATGAGAAAAAATTTCAATAAAATCTATACCAAAGGAGATGAACGTATATTTCAAACCGTTTATGTAAATGGAGAAAAAGTTATAGCACTTTTGATCCAGGGCTGAAGTCTCTGCTATCTCACGCCGAGTAGCCTGTAGTAAGTATACTTGAGATAACTGTATCTCAACGTTCTCCCTTATCAGGGAGGGGGGACGTTGTTCATTTATTAGTAATTATAAACGGCAATCCTAAAATGACTGACTCTTAAATGAGTCATTAGTCATGTACTGTAAAACCAGCAAACCCCTAAAACCCAGTTTATCAGATTATTCTGATAAACTGTAAAACCTAATAATAAACCTAAAATAATCAAATAAATCTAAGTACTTGTATTCTGACCACAACCCCCCCAAACTGAAACACTGAACAAAGCGGTGTGCCAGTTTCAGAGATGATGACTGGAATAACATAGTACCTTATGGCTGGCATTATCCTCGAGAGCTAGAGCATTGTGCTGGTATTTATCCTCGAGAGCTAGAGCATTGTGCTGGTATTTATCCTCGAGAGCTAGAGCATTGTGCTGGCATTTATCCTCAGAGAGCTAGAGCTTTGTACTGGCATTTTACCTCAGAGAGCTAGAGGACCCGATGTATACGTCTCTCGAGCGACCCGTCGTGTATGAATTCTTGAAGCTACTGTTCATCTGTGTCAGCATATAGGAGTTTGGCAAGTACAATATAGGACTGTACTTGTGTCGGAGAAAAATACTGCCAGTGGCAGAAATCGTGCAAACCGTTAACCCGCTGTTTCAAAACAAAGCCCAAGGAGTTGTTTGATTGATTTCGCTGTTATTTTTATACTCGAAGCTAGAGTGGCTCATTTAACCTCGCGAGCTTGAGCCGCTGACGATTTTTCCTCATGAGCTCTACTCGGGAGCTAGAGTCACTGTTTTTATACTCAAGAGCTCGAGTGGCTGGTTTATACTCGGGAGCTAGAGTTGCTGGTTTATACTCGGGAGCTAGAGTTGCTGGTTTATGCTCCAGAGCTTGAGCTCGATATATGAGAACAAAGTTATATTGAAGATAAAGTATTAGAACTGTGCACATTGGCGCTTACGTGTCCGTGTCTGCGAAGCTTTGTGGTAGGCCGCGATATCGTTGGCATCATCAAAAGCTTCTGCTGTTTCCCACGTTGGTTCGCCTTCTGCCATCTCACCAGATATTCCAACTTCCCCGTCTCATCATTCGTACGGTGTGTGATAATATGGCGAAACTCAACCCCTCCTATGGTCCATAAGTCTTCCTTAATTGGTGGGTCTGTGCGTCTATCCACTAAACGGAATAGTTCCACCCGTACCGGTTTGTCCTTGAATTCTGGTGGGGCGGAACCATCTTTGTTCGCTAACTCATAGCGTTGACCGTGTCTAGCTTTGACTCCATATGGTCCAACAATGGCCGCATAGCCTTAGTTGTTTGGCCTTCTGATCGTACCATGACCACATCTCCTTCGTCGAAATGTACCAAGTCGTGAGCATGCAGGCGGTCAAATGTCGTCGTAAGCTTGCCTATATACTTCTTGGTAATGTGGTGGAGGGTCGGCAATATAGTGTCCTGTAGCTGGTCTAATCGTTGTGCCCAGGTGTCATTCGTCATCGGCTGAGAATCCGGTAGCTTGTTTGTGAAATCGGCGAACAGAACATGGCGGCGGCCAAAGTACACGCTAAACGGTGCACTCTTATGACGGCGGGATATCCGAAGGTTCTGGTATAGCATCGTAAACGGAAGGCGTTCGTCCCATCGAAGGGGAACTGCCTCACAGCATTGTCGAATAGAACGTGTAATCTGCTTGTGACGTCGTTCTGCCGTGCCCAGCACTTGGGGTCGATATGGTGGAGACACCTTATGTAGCATCCCCACTTCTTGGACCAGAAGCTCCACTATTTTGTTGGTGAACTTCTTCCCTATGTCTGTTTAAATTTTACGGGGGAAGCCATATTCGCCAAAAATCTCTATGAGTGTCTGTGTCGTGGTTTCCTTTGTCTTGTCCGGTGTCGCTCGAAGGATAGAATAGCCTGTGGCGATGTCCAAGACGTGAAGAATATAATTGTTGTTGCGTCTGGACTCCAGTGGCATCGGGGTGTAGTCCACTTGAATATGGTCCCACTGGTAGCTTGCATCGATGCTAATCATCGGGTGGAAACCTTTACGAAGTGTGTCCTGTCCCAAACATGTGCCACATTGCCGCTTAACCTCTGTGGCTAACTCAAGTGCCCCTCGCCAAACGCGACCGTTCTGACGAAGTTGTTGGACTGTGTCCGCCGCCCCATGATGTCCTTGTTCGTGTTGCGCTTGCGTGAGTTGCGTACGACGCTGTTTCTCCTCCGGACTCGCTTGTGCAAACGCCGGTTGACCCTCTGCATCTGCCATTGCCACTGAGATTTCTCGCGCTGTATCTAAGCACATGACATACTTTGTATGCTTTGGTTCTGCATAACCAAGTCGCTGTGAAAACGGCGGGTCCAGTTTGAACCCATTAGGAGGACCCACCCGTGCTACTACGGTATGACCCCATGGTGTCTTCCCACATGCGTACTTAGCGTACTTGAGGAACGTGTGTGGTGTATGTGGTACCAGCACCGGTTCTATCTGCAATAACTGTTTGAACAGGTCGAACCATGGTGCTCTTGGTACCCATGGTAGACATCCTGCGTAACATCCTGTGTATCTGTTCCCAAGGCGTGTTCATCCATCCATCGACTATCGACCAGTCGTGGGCAAACGCCCCTTCCCCATCATCCTTTGTCCAGAACCGAGGAAGCTGAGCGTTGGTTGGGTCCGCAAATACATCTATGTCGTTCGGTCCGAAGTGTTGTTGCGCATGTTCGAAGTAACTAGGGACTAACTGCCAGCAGTCTGTGTACATTATTTCGAGCTCGTCCTGCTCCGCTGTCCCCTCGTGTACTCTACTTAACATGTCCGGTAGTACATTTGTCTCTCCTGGTATATGCGATATGGTGAAGTTGAATGGCGCGATGATATGATGCCATCTCTGAAGCATCGGATTAAGCTTGAGCTGTGTGTTCATATACACAAGGGCCTTGTGGTCCGTGAAGACCGCAAACCGTTGCCCATCCAAGTATTCCCTGAAATGTGTCAGACCATATACCAATGCCAGTAACTCCTTCATAGGTGTGGCGTAGTTTTGTTGCGCATGGTTCAGAGTCTTACTAAAGAACATTAAGTAATGTTTCTTACCGTCGACCCATTGGAATAGCGCTCCCCCAAACCGTAATCGCTAGCGTCGGTTTCCAAGTTCAAAGGAATGCCGTCGACCGGAAAGTGTAACGCCACAGCATTCACCACTGCGTCCTTCATTGTCTGCCACGCCTGTGCATGTCTCTCATCCCAACGATCACCTATCAACTCCTTTGGTTTGAGTTTGCAAAATTCGCGCAAGGGTGCAACCGTGTTCGCGAAATTAGGCAGATGTTTGTGGAGGTAATTTGCTAAACCCAACGCCGAGGCTATATCTTTGTACCGTAGTGGTGTGGGCCAGTGGATCAGCTTGGCCTGCTTTTCATGGTCAATGTCAATGCCTTGTGCCGATACTTTCTTCCCTAGGATCATGACTTCGGAAATAGCGAAGTGGCACTAGGCAGGGTTGAGCTTAAAACTGTGGTATGTTAAGCGTTGTATCACCTTCTGCACCGTCCTAGCGTGTTCGTCATAATCGTCACTGGCGATAACTATGTCATCGATATAGCGGTGAACCGGTAAGCCGTCAAGTATCGTACTCAAGGTATGTTGGAACTGCTGCGTGAGTACATGAAGACCGAACGGTGCTGATGTGAACGAGTACTGATAACGTTCGTGTGTGAAACTAAATAAGTATTGTGAGTCTGGATGGATTAGCAGCCTGTGGTATGCAGCCGATATGTCAAGCGTCGTGTAGTACTTCTTACTCTTGAGGCGAGATATGAGTTCGTTGACCTTGGGGATCAGGAGCTGGTCACCAGGAATAAGCGCGTTAACGGCACGCATATCTAAACACACGCGTACCTTCTTGACGTTGCCTTCCGCATCGAATGTCGGTACCGCAAGGAGAGGAAGATTATCAGTTGTTGGTGTCGTTCGTTTCGTAATCACCAAATCCGTCAACCACTTCTTCACTTGTTCATCTACATAGGCGAGCCATCGATCGGATACGAAGTTACGCGTCGATCTCCGCATCTGCAACGCTTGTTCATGGGTTACTGGGATGGCAACCTCACTCCCTTCCATACGACAGCGCGCGTTGTCGACAATCTTTGTATTGGCTTCCAAATCCTGTGCCAACCGTTGGCGTACACCGACAGGTTCCGTTGTGTTAGGTGCTTGTCGGCGTGGTATGGGTTCGAGGAGCTCATCTAGTTCTGTGGGGTCTATTGGTGCAAGTGGCGATCGGATACCGCCTATGTATAGGCCCAAGTCTTTCAACATATCTTGCCCCACTATGACATCTATACCCGTCGGCAAGTTCATCAATTCTAATGAACCGTCGATAATTCTGGTGCCGTACCTTTATAGGTACCACTTCCGTCGTTCCCCAGTCGAGGAGTTCGCACCGCCTTGTCAGCTAAATATATAAATGACCCAGGTGGTGCCGGAGCTATTGGTCGGCCAAGGAGGTTTGCGGATGTCTGTGAAATACAACTTCTATTTGCTCCCGTGTCTATCAAGGCTTTGAACGTACGTCCGTTGATTTGTACTTGAATATAGACTCGGTTGTCTGACGTCAGCAATGGGTCTTGTATTGCCATCTCTGATCCAATCGTGGTAACAAATATGAAGCTCCTATCCGACTCAGACACCCTCACCTCTCATGCGTGATCGGCTACCGACTCCCACGTCTCATATGCGTGGTTAGGTGTTGACGTCATGTGCTCGAAGTCTTCGTGAAGAATCGTATTGATATGAATCTCTATTTGCTTCCGATGGTAGAGCCAAGTCTTCGTCCTGTGTAATCGCATTCACCTGTACTTGAGGTGTCGGACGTATTGTGATTACGTCTCTAGTCTGGGATGTATTCTGCCCCTGTCCTGCAGTTGATGTTGTGGACGGTCTGTGTACCGATTGTACGTCCCTCAAAGGACGGTTGTTGTCGTATAGCCTTGCCCGATATCCGCGCTCCCTCCCCGCTTGCGATGCCCTGAAATGATGACACCGTGGATGTGCTTACCACCTGGTGGCGCCTGTGCCTTGCACCCCACACAAGTCGTTGGTACCGTAGGTTGGGGCCGGAGCCGCTGGCATGACATTATTGCTAAGTTCGCTTTTAACATTACACACATACCAGGGAATACATAATCATCTTCCTGACATGCTCTCTCGACTTGTCCCTGACTACCAGAAAACAGTTAAAGAGTTGTTAGCAATCGATTGGATACTTAATAAGAAATGGTTTAACCTCGCTCAATCAAGATGGGGTCCATTTACTATTGATATGTTCGCCGCAGAAAATAACAAACAGGTTTCTGATTATGGTCGTTGACTCATCCTAAAGGTAATGCCTTTCAACTTGACTTATCAAAGCATAATGCGTGGGCTAACCCACCTTGTCAACTTATCGCACAGTTGTTAAATTATGTTAATATTACTAAATCTACCATTACGCTGTGTTGTCCCTTACGTAACTCCGACCCATGGATACGTGATTTAATTAATATGATTCAAGACGAACCTATTTATGTCGACCGTGAAACCGACACGTTCTTGTATCAGGGATCCTATTCTATTAAAAGACACCTTGGAAACACACCATTGTTTGTCGCATCGGTCCTGCAGGTACCACTAAGTGGAAACCTCAACCGAATTCTTAGCTAAACTAGAGGAGTCTAAAAGAGTTTGAACAAAAGCTCAAGACTCGTACAACACATGCACCCAACAAGATTGCAGTCGAGGTAATGCCGATTGAAACGGCATTAGATCGTAAAAAACATGGAACTAGCTAAGGCCATGGATCAAAGACTCAAAACTCTAAGAGAACCCGAAGCTCGCACTCAACTACTTAAAGCGCTGCTTAAAGAACAGCCAGGAGTTGCGAAACAACTGAAGAAGATACTTCAACAATCTAATGTTGTCAATTATGTATCTCAGGAGTCTACCCCTCCTGATACTGAGGTTGCCCTTTCCAACAGGACTATGGTTCATCCAGCCAGCGTTACGCAGAATCTGACTGACTTAGAGGAGCTCGAAAGTAGAGTTAAAATTATACATAATTTAACGCATCGAGCATATGAGCATACTTATAAAATGGCTATTCGTGCAGGGCTTGATCACCCGGCGCTGAAAGAAACCATACGTGAAGTATACCGACGCTGTACTGATTGTGAAAAGAACCAGATCAAGCGATACGGTTGGGCACCCCTAAAAAAAGTGTGACAGAAGACCAACCGATGCGCCGAGTCATAGTCGATTTGGTTAAACTCCCGCGATCCAAGCATACTGGCGATGTATATATCTGTCATTTCTTATGTGTGGCTTCGGGCTATAACTTGCTTTATGCAATACCGAACAAACGTCCACAAACAGTGGCAGAATTATGCTATCACGTCTTTAATGACTTCGGTTTCCCCAAGTACTATGTTCTGATAACGGTAGTGAGTTTTGTACCGACGTAATGGAGGCGCTTATACTCGTATCAGGCATGACCCATAGGCGTGGTGTTCCTTACAAACCTCAAACGCAGGGTGCAAATGAGACACGTCATAGAGAACTTAAGAAACTCTTGCGTACCGCACTAGACGACGTTGAGGATATGTGGCCTTATCATTTGAAATAGGTTCAGTCTCAAATGAATAGCTGCGTGAATCCTCAAACTGGAACACTCCCGTTTCACTATTTCTTTGGTCGCTATAGTGAATTACAAGCAACTTTTGACAAAACTGCGCCCGAGAAACACGTTACTCCGTGGCTACAAAAGATCGAGCATATGCAGAACGTTGTTTACCCCTGTTTACTCGAGCACAAAAAATCGTGTCTTACTTAAAGCGTATGACCGATGGAATAACACTAAGAACATTGTTCAGTTCAAAGTTGGCGATTATGTTAACATTATAAATCACAATGCCAACGTTACCGAGCTCTCTGCTAAGACAATCGGACCTTTGTTATTCCCTACCATGATGAGAAGAGTGATACTTACGAAGTGAATAACATTGATGGTACTAGCGCAACCAATCCAGGCACTCACCGTATCCCTACCTCCGAACTCTCATTCGCTCGCTCATTTGATTCTGATGTACCAGTTATGGAGTCACAAGTCAAAGATATAATTGACAAAACATCCGAAGACGGTTACACTTACTACAAGACCCGTTTCACGGATGGGACAGTAGCTTGGCTAACCTCCGATGCATTTCGTGAATCTCGCGACTTTCTTCGTATCTTTAATAAGAAATGGAATAAGCGTTTACATAAGAACACACGAGATAAACGAAAAGGGTTTCCTCAGGTGACTACAAACCCTGACGGATCTGAAATTCCCTATCTGCCACCTACTTCCTATGTGACTACGCTTTCTGATTTGATTACCAACAGAGCAAACGAGATATTATAAGCTAAGTTTTATAATCTCTGAACTACTACTTACAGGGTTTGGTCTTCCCGCCAATCTCCAAAATCCAATAAGTCTTTTTCTTTTTTTAACTTTTCTTCAGATGGAACTTTATTTACATTAGCCAATGTATTAACTTGACTTACGTTATTATGTCTATTTACAAATTAGGCATGTGGTCATGAACACTTAGTACTTCTACTAGTGAAAATTATTTAATAAAGAACAGCTAGAGGTACGTCCTGTGTGATCGTGGATATTAAAGCTCTTACCAAGAGGAAGTTTACAGACATTGTAAATGCACACACTAAGGAAAAAATGGTGTTAATGAATGCAAATGACATTGCTTAAACACCTTATTCTTTACTTCCCAACCCACGAGACCAAAGATTGCACATAGTCATACAAAACAATGGCACCACATACAATACACCGACCGTAGTAAGCTCTGATGCGCCCAGATTTTGGCTTGTAATAGTCGCGCGCGGGATTTGTTGCGTAGGGGATACAGCCGACGTCGGTATCGGTTATATCCATGAGAGGGGAGGCGTTGGTCCGGAGGCGGCGGCAATGGTGATAGTGCTAAGGGCGTGTACTGGTTGAGACATTTTTACTACTTTTAGTTTGAATATGAATAGATAAATTAATCCTATAATTGTACACTTTCAGTCCCCGCGGCTTCCCAGTCGTGATTTATATTATACGTTGTTTGTTTTATATTTGGGTCAGATATCTTAAGATTCCGGACAGTCCAAAGATAGGCCTATTCATATTTGTGTGTGGGGGGGGGGAGGGAGGGAATTGGGGGGGAGGGGTTTGTCCGCTTACAACTTTGGATTTGCAATAATAAGTGTCTGATAACCACAAACATCTCCAGCCAAATCATACTAGAGAAATTGCTAGAAATACACACACGTGATGTAGCAACCCGTAGCCTTTGAGGCGCCAGTATAATTTGGGTGACTCAGTAGATTCTGCTTAGTCGTGCGTCTCCCTCAGGGCCTTGGATTTTCATATGCTTTGTCGCTACGTTGTAATCATTCTTGTCTGTGTATTTGAAAAGCTACAACGCTGATCGGCGCCCGCGCATCAGCTCAACACGAGAGGGCGAGAAAGAGATATAAACAACAGGTATGAACTATACCCTGACATTCGCAGTGATGTACATATAATCTTACGTATGCATATGCTAATATACTGTGTATTACTATTATATATATACGTGCATATGCAATTATGTTGTTGTATATTACTATCATATATACGTGTGTATATTCTAATATTTTGTATATTACTATTATATATACGTGTGCATATGCTAATATATTATTTTCACGATGGACCTTTGATTCAAATTTTCGTCTCCGAACGTAAATTTCGGTGACCAGTAGGTCACCAGCGTAGAACTGAATGCCACTTTCAAAAAACCCCACAAACCCCACCAAAACGTTGACTTGAAATTTGGATTTTCAATATATAAAAATCAAAAAAACCAGTAGGGAGTCTGGGGACCCACAGTCCCACAGTCCCACAGTCCCACAGTCCCACAGTCCCACAGTCCCACAGTCCCACAGTCCCACATCCGCGAAAAAATGTTGGGCCACCCTGTTCTGTCTCCAACGACTCCTTGACCAATGACCAATGGAAATTGGACATACAAAAAATCGATCACAAACCCTCTGCCCAGGCCAGTACTCTAATGGCCAATCTCAATCAATTTTGGGACTGGCCTCTAACAACCCCTGAACAATGATGGGCCCAACATTTTTTCGCGGATGTGGGACTGTGGGATGTGGGACTGTGGGACTGTGGGTCCTTGACTCCTACTGGTTTTTTATATATTTTTATTATTGAAAATCCAAATTTCATGAAGAGTTTTGTCCGGCATCGGGCGGCCCACCTTTCGTCAAAGGTGTTCGGGTACTGGCGGCTGCGGTTGGGACTAAGAAGCTGGTGGGGTCATGCTGTTTAGGCCTGGTTTTGCAGGTTTGTCCACTTTGAGCGGTAGCTGGGAGGCTCACTACTGCTATTGGGCGCCTGTGACCGCGGTCTTTTGCAGGTGGAGCAGGCGGGCTTGTGGAGCCAAATCGGAAAGTGTCGCCGGTGTGTCTTTGTTAGTGAGCATTTGGTGTATGGTTGATTTCCATTGGTCATCAGTCAAAGACTCCTTGGAGATGGGCCACCCGTTCGTCCCCAACGACTCCTTGACCAATGACCAATGGAAATTGGACATACAAAAAATCGATCACAAACTCTCTGCCCAGGCCAGTACTCTACAGGCCAATCTCAATCAATTTTTTTGTGACCGGCTCTAGCCACAACCCCGAACAATGATGGGCCCATCTCCAAGGAGTCTTTGACTGATGACCAATGAAATCAACCATACACCAAATGCTCAATAACCTCTGTGCAAAAAACAACCAACCTTGAATCCGAACTCCGGGACCTTAAATCCCAAAACCCGTGCATCTATAGATAAAGACACACCCGACACTTTCCGATTTGGCCCACAAGCCCGCCTACTCCACCTGCAAAAGACTGCGGTCACAGGCGCCCAATAGCAGTAGTGAGCCTCCCAGCTACCGCTCAAAAGTGGACAAACCTGCAAAACTGAGCCCTAAACAACGCCTGACCCCACCAGCTTCTCAGTCCCAACCGCAGCCGCCAGTACCCTGAACACCTTTTGACGAAAGTAGGTGGGCCGCCCGATGCCGGACAAAACTCTTCATGAAATGGATGACATAACTCCGGTATGGCTCTTCTTCCGAGCAATTTTCCCTAACAGCAAGGCCCCATCCCAATCAGTATTTGAAATATACTGGCATGCCCAACCAGTCCTCAATCGCCACCACTTTTATCTGGTCTCTTTTGTATAAATAGATATCTCAGCCAAATCGCCGCGGAAGCTCCACCAGTTTCGTCCGCCTTACGTGGAAAATGGCAGTTTGATTGAAAACATCCCCTGCTCCCAAGCTCAACATCCTGACGCTACGAAAACAGCTTTCCACTATCTCCTGCATCAAGCGGGAGGCCTCGCTGCACATGAACGATCGCCAAAAATTCTTGCCCGCAGCATGGATGCATTATTGAGCCTTACTTGTCAACTCCACAAACATAGATCTCTCCTCCAATCCACCGCGGATCGTCTCCAGAAGGCTTACCAAGCAAAGCATGATGCGAACCTCTTCTCACCAAAACCCGCGAATCCCGGCAAACGCTAAAGAATCAAGGCGTGCGAAACCCAGACGATTTCTACATACCACGGTCTCCCCGACACCACAATCATCCGACACTTGATGGATAGCAATACACAGCCTCAGCTTCACGACAGACTCTTCGACGACAGGTAATGATATAGAAATGGCTGATTATCGTTAAAGAAGAGAGCCCAGTAGTATTGACCGATGATGATGAACAATTTTAGGACCAATGAGGATGACACTCTTCAACCCACAAGGACTCAACATGGACAACGCAGCACACAGATATGTGTTTGAACGGTATATCGATTTTTAAGTCAGGATGATGCCATGTGTGTGGTTGAAACCTTGCATAGCCACCACATTCTTAATTATACACGCTCAAACACACGCTATCATATACTATACTCACACTACACGGCATAATATCTTTACACCCCTTCACACTGTGGTATTGGTATCTTTTCTAAACACCATCCATCGAATTTTCATAACTTGTACACTCTCTTCACCGTACGCGGTGTTCTTTGTGTGCTTTGGGGTGTTCATATGGCCATGTTCTACTTCTTTCCACTTAAATCACTTTACTGGGAAGAAGACGTCAGGGCGGATACATGAACTTCCCTGAGATTGGCGGTTTCCAAACTTAGATGTCGTGTGGGGAGATTTCAACTTCAAAG
>LUCW03001810.1:0-32130 GCA_001586965.3 Sphaeroforma sirkka
ATTCACATAAGAACACACGAGATAACGGAAGGGTTCCTCAGGTGACTACAAGCCCGGATGAATCTGAAATTTCCTATTTTCCACCTACTTCCTATGTGACTAAACTTTCTGGTCTGCTTATCAACAGAGGCAAAAAAATACTTCGTGCTTACCTACTAACAAAGAACAACCTTTGGCTATTACCTTACCAGAGTACTAAACGTGGGCGCCTACATCGGAAATGGTTACTGGACCAAATACTAAACGACATAGAGTACAACATGGGTCTTGAACTCGTACATATAGGCACACACGTACTCGATAAGCCATGACCAAAACCGTTTTACTTTGGTTTCGCTTTTTACGAACTAGATCGTACATTTATGTACGTCGGTAGTCCTAAAAGCTACTTCGGGCTATGTACAAATACGGCCTCCGGTCAGTCTAAATTATCAATATCAAATGAGATAAACAGTGTCAATGTGTACCGGCATGGGTTTGGGCTCTATGTCATCTTAGGAAAGGGAATATTGGGTGGTGGGGAGGTTGTTGGTGGATGTTCGTAGAAATACGAACGCTTTAACTCAGCACTCATCCAAGCAGCAGCCATCATCACGGGCACAAAATGCCCTCGGTCTCCCAATCATCAAACAAACTGACTTCACTTTTGCGGTCTCCTCCCGGCGCGACCATTTGCGGACTACCTCGGAGGTTGCCTGGGAATAAAACTCAACTCAATGGCCAGCACAAATCCACTTACCCATCTGACGCAACTCGTCTGGGCCCACAACAAACCATCACCGCGCTTCCCGTAGCAGTATCTATGCTCACCTAAAAGCTGTACACAAAAACCACGGGCGGGCGTACACCCGACCATGTAGCCCTCCGCCAACGCTGTGACGACATCAGAAAGAACTCAACAAAACGTTGGTCCAACAAGGAGATCGCGACAATGGCCCGGCGCCAATACTACTTCCAACTGGTTATGGGTAAACCGCCAACCTCAAACCGAGACACAACCAGATACGACAGCTTCAATTGCTGCTTCGAGTCTACACCAATCCGGCTCTGTGCTATGATTGTAACAAATACGTACATGTTCACATTGCTCGACTACCACACCGACGGCTGTCTCTGCCCTGTCTGCCCCGGTAGACACAAGTTCACTACCAGCCACTTTACCTGTATTCAACAACTGATTCGACGCATCCTGGTAGGTCCAAAACTGCCGCCCATTGACCCTGACCTCCTTCAACAATTACAGGAGTGTAACGACTTCCACGGTATCTGGACCCTCTACGAACACCTTGGATCTTTTCTCCAACATACTGAAGAACCACCGTACCCTCACCCGTCCCTGACACAGCAACAGATGTTCCTCATACCCCGGCTAATCACGCTGTTGAAGTACTACTATCAAATTTCGGATCAAACCAGATCATCGCGCTTGTTGGTTCCGCCTATGATACTTCCGATCCAGGCCAGCCAACACATACCAAATTCATCCGTAGTCTGGTGCGGCATTGGCTTAGCCCCCCATCCTCGTTCTTCGACCGGATTAAGACAAATAACCTGGTCCTTCTCGGTATTTCATACTCTACACACTATCCCATTCCGCGGAATTACACGCCGCAGACCCGATCCGTATCACAGAGGTGGGTACTCTACTTAGTAGGTCAGCAAGCGAATATATGGAACATTCGATAGTAATAGTGTTTTGTCAACACCGGCCCGAATTGACTCAGCGCATATCTTCCATTGTCGACTCACTTGGCCCAAGCTTCAAACGGAAATTTACTGACCACTTCTTTCCATCAATCCTTCCTGAACCACTACAGCGACTATGAGAGCCATACCATATGTTCATACATTGTAACATACTGTAAATTTCGATAGAAAATTACTAGGTTTCAAACTATATTAAATTAAAATACAATTTAGTCAGTTAGATTTAGCAGTGGTAGCTTGTGTAAGAATGATCGGGACTGCCTCATGTTAAGAGCCTAAATATCCTCGATCACACAGGGCGTACCTCTAGCTGTTCTTTATTGAATAATTTTTCACTAGAAGTACTAAGTGTTCATGACCACTTGCCTAATTTGTAAATCGACATAACAAAATAAGTCACGTTAATACATTAGCTGATATAAATAAAGTTACATCTGAAGAAAAGTTAAAAAAAAGAAAAGACTTATTGGATTTTGGAGATTGGCGGGAGGACCAAAATCTATAAGTAGTAGTAGTTCGAGAGATTATAAAATTTAGTTTATAATATCCTACATCTACTAATGTCTCAAATAGGTCCAAGTAGATGAGTCATACCAAATACTCAGGCTATTGGAGCCATCAAAGTGAATTTAGAACACTTTGGAAATATTGGAAAAAGAGCTTGTACTAAATTATTTAAAATACAAATAAAAAAACCAATGTATTATCTCAATTGATCTTGATATTTTAGACTGACCGGAGGCCGTATTTCTACATAGCCCCCCAGTAGCTTTTAGAACTACGAACATACGTTAAGATACGATCTAGTTGGTAAAGCGAAAACCAAAGTAAAAACGGTTTCGGTCATGACTTATCGAGTAAGTATGTGCCTATATGTACGAGTTCAAGACTCATGTTGTACTCTATGTCGTTTAGTATTTGGTCCAGTAACCATTTCCGATGTAGGCGCCTTACGTTTATTATTTGGCAAGGTAATAGCAAAAGGCTGTTCTTCATTAGTAAGTAAGTTTGAACAATTTTCTGCACTGTTGGTAAGCAGATCAGAAAGTTTAGTCACGTAGGAAGTAGGTGGCAAATAGGGAATTTCAGATCCGTCAGGGTTTGTAGTCACCTGAGGAAACCCTTTTCGTTTATCTCGTGTGTTCTTATGTAAACGCTTATTCCATTTCTTATTAAAGATACGAAGAAAGTCGCGAGATTCACGAAATGCATCGGAGGTTAGCCAAGCTACTGTCCCATCCATGAAACGGGACTTGTAGCAAGTGTAACCGTCTTCGGATGTTTTGTCAATTATATCTTTGACTTGTGACTCCATAACTCGTACATCAGAATCAAATGAGCGAGCGAATGAGAGTTCGGAGGTAGGGATACGGTGAGTGCCTAGATTGGTTGCGCTAGTACCATCAATGTTATTCACTTCGTAAGTATCACTCTTCTCATCATGGTAGGAAATAACAAAAGGTCCTATCGTCTTAGAAGAGAGTTCGGTAACGTTGGCGTTTCGATTTATAATGTTAATGTAATCGCCGACTTTGAACTGAACAATGTTCTTAGTGTTATTCCATCGGTCATACGCTTTAAGTAGGACGCGATTCTTGTGCTCGAGTAAACAGGGGTAAACAACGTTCTGCATATGCTCGATCTTTTGTAGCCACGGAGTAACGTGTTTCTCGGGCGCAGTTTTGTCAAAAGTTGCTTGTAATTCACTATAGCGACCAAAGAAATAGTGAAACGAGAGTGTTCCAGTTTGAGGATTCACGCAGCTATTCATTTGAGACTGAACCTATTTCAAATGATAAGGCCACATATCCTCAACGTCGTCTAGTGCGGTACGCAAGAGTTTCTTAAGTTCTCTATGACGTGTCTCATTTGCACCCTGCGTTTGAGGTTTGTAAGGAACACCACGCCTATGGGTCATGCCTGATACGAGTATAAGCGCCTCCATTACGTCGGTACAAAACTCACTACCGTTATCAGAACATAGTACTCGGGGAAACCGAAGTCATTAAAGACGTGATAGCATAATTCTGCCACTGTTTGTGGACGTTTGTTCGGTATTGCATAAAGCAAGTTATAGCCCGAAGCCACACATAAGAAATGACAAATATATACATCGCCAGTATGCTTGGATCGCGGGAGTTTAACCAAATCGACTATGACTCGGCGCATCGGTTGGTCTTCTGTCACACTTTTTAGGGGTGCCCAACCGTATCGCTTGATCTGATTCTTTTCACAATCAGTACAGCGTCGGTATACTTCACGTGAAAAGATAGTCGCACCCTCCATTTTGCGTAGTATCTCGCTTATCTTAGGTAAGGGAAAACTATGTTGCGGAATTAGTTTGTTGATAGGCGACAGGTCTAGTACTACTCTTGTTTTACTAAACGTTCCATCAGATTTATATTGATCGACCGCTAAGAGAGCTAAGTTAACTGGGGTTGCATCATAATTGGTTTCAATTAGACCCTGTTTTAACCAATCTTCGATTTGGGTTTTGACAACGTCTTTGTGTCTCCAACTCACGTAGTTATGTGAAGGACACTTAAACTTAGAGAAGTCGACGTTTGTTATGTCAAGTCTAACGTACCCATTAGAGAACTTAAACATACACCAGTCAGTTATTGCAATCTTCCTGTTTTGTATAATTAAGTCCATAATTATATCGGTGAAGTGCGGAATCATATCCTTTGCTTCACCTTCCGGAGGTTTAGGTATCTTTAACATATTATCATCTGACTGATCTTTATTCGGGTCTAGCCCATTAGGCAGACCAGTGAGTGTTATACCTAAACTGAGAAGATCAGTCATACCTATAATTAAATCGTATTTCTGAGACATGTCAGTAACGATTAGGTGAGTCTTCACTTCTCTTCTATCTGACAGCATTATGTGTGCATAGTCAATGGCTTGTTCGCAAGTAGTAACTTTGCCATTTCCCAAGATTAAATCAGTTGTTTCGTTATGGACAGCCATATCTGTAGCGTAGGCTACTCGGCGTGAGATAGCAGAGACTTCAGCCTCTGGATCAAATAGTGCCATAACTTTTTCTCCATTTACGAAAACTGCTTGAAAGACACGTTCATCTCCTTTGGTATGGATATTATTGAACATTTTCTCATAATCTTCCTCTAGTGCACACATATGGTACTGTCAGTGCTTAACTTGGACGTCCGGTAAGTCCTTACAATCCTCTTTGTGCCAACCGTTAGTACCCTTGCAAATAGCACACTCATTCATATAGTGTCCAAAATCTGGCTTGCCTGGTGCACACTTAACAGGGTCGTGTCTACCATTCCACTTGCCATTACGTTTTGTGAGGTTGTAACCACACTTCTTGCAAGGCGCTCTCACCTTCTTATCACCTTTCGGTTCGGTAGAAGTAGAGCCAGTACCCCCTCCAATAGTAGTGCGAGGTTTCTTAGTACTACGCGCAGTATTAGTCTCTACTGCGTTTCGCTTAGTGGGCTGGGTGTAGCTCGTGGTACTAAGTACTCTAGTAGAGGAATTGGTATGCTTGTGAACTTTCTTCTCAAAGACAGACCAAGGCATAGATCGCAAATCACCATAGGCGATGATGTCATCATTGACTTTCTTAAAGAGGTTAGCTCCCAGAGTCTCCATCATCTGACAAATTAATAAATATTCGCCAGTATAGGTACGACCACCCATCCGAGTATTCATGTGTGTCATATGAGCTAGAGCACCTCGAATAGTGGTATCGTTCGCAAAGAACTTGCGAGACTCTAGAAGTTCACGGTCACGTGCATCTGCAAAAAAAGGTGTTAAGTATATTATCACGCAACTGGTGCCAGGGTAGGGCTTTCCAGTTGGGCTCATGAGCCTTCAAGATAGTTCGCCATTCACCTGGCTCACAGAAATGAATAAAGGCATTCATCATCTGCTTATCCTTAAGGCTGGCAGACTCCTTAAGTTGGTCGAAGGCCTTCAGTGTCTCCACTGTACTCTCATTAGTAGAGAAATCGACCTCAGCCTGCGCGTTACCTAGCTGCTTTATAAAGCTTGGTTCTAAGTGTTCACGAGGCTCATGCTTAGTGCTACGGGCTGTTAGTGCCAAGATGGTGTCTATTTCCTTTCTCTTGTTATCGATTAGATAGCGAATGTTATCCGCTTTCCTATCGTCAAGGTCAGAGTCATTCAATAGACGGTCCTCAAGGACTTGCATACCAGAGCGTAATAGCCTGAGACGAGTATGTCTGGTTCTCACTTCCTCATCCTCAGGATTAGAGCGGGAACTCTCTAACGAGGTACTGGTGTAGCGATTGCCAAAATCGTGATTACCAGGGTTAGTTGGCAAATGAGGGTCGATATTACGAGGATGGTAAGCCTCATCGAGTTCCATACGATCATATCCTCTGACAGGGTTAGGTTTGTCAAGAGGATGGTCAATGGTAGCATCAGAGCTATAGAGATTAAATTTTGAAATATTTTCTCTCTCGCCAGTGGTAACTGGCTTTAGTAGTAAACATACTGGCTGGTAAACCAGTAGGTCTCGGGTTCGAAACTGGGCCCGAATTTTTCTTCTTCTTCGGTATAGGAAGAATATCAGCCAAGTGGGACACGATAGAGGGGTCCACAACTGCTGCTGCCGCTAGCTCCTTCAAGAGCGCTTCAGTGCGGTTCAATTGGCGTCGAGATTGAGAGGATCCAACGACTCGTTGTCGAGTTATGGCGTCCTCAGCTTCGGCCCCAAGATTTGAGCTGAATGGAATGGCTTCTTCATCGATGGCGAAACCGAAATTTTCGGACAGGTCCAATACTTCCTTTTCACTCTGGATTTGTGCTGGAGTGTCCTTCACATGTGGAGTTATAATGTCCCCGACATTCGTATCCACGAATTTTCCAGCCTTTCGACGTTTATCCCCAGTATTTGACGGCACGTAGTCAGGGGGCAAGCTGGGGTCCTGAGCTTCACTCCTAGGTGATACACGGACGCTGGCGAGCCTTTCCGCGGCAATAGATACCTCTTCTTCCAAGGCTTCAGGATCCGACGAGTCATCCTCAGAATTATCCTCTGTACCAACCTCAGAATTGGCTTCCCCAACAGTTTCCTCGGCAGGCTCAACTCCAGACAGGCTAGGTGTTTCCACAGGGACCTCAGGAACCTCGGCAGGCTTAGCAGGCTTAGAGCTAGCGGCTCCCTTGCCTTTAGAAGTACCCTTAGCCATAGTATTTGCTGGCTAGTAAATCGATGTTAGACAGTCTAGAAGCAGTACACTACTGTAACTACTAAATAACTGAAAAAAATATGTAAATTTCGATGGAAAATTACTAGGTTTCAAACTATATTAAACTAAAATACAATTTAGTCAGTTAGGATTTAGCAGTGGTAGCTTGTGTAAGAATGATCGGGACTGCCTCTTGTTAAGAGCCTAAATATCCTCGATCACACAGGGCGTACCTCTAGCTGTTCTTTATTGAATAATTTTCACTAGATGTACTAAGTGTTTATGACCACTTGCCTAATTTGTAAATAGACATAATAACGTAAGTCACGTTAATACATTAGCTGATATAAATAAAGTTCCATCTGAAGAAAAGTTAAAAAAAGAAAATGACTTATTGGTTTTGGAGATTGGCGGGAGGACCAAAATCTATAAGTAGTAGTTCGGAGATTATAAAATTTAGTTTATAATATCCTACATCTACTAATGTCTCAAATAGGTCCAAGTAGATGAGTCATACCAAATACTCAGGCTATTGGAGCCATCAAAGTGAATTTAGAACATTTTGGAAATATTGGAAAAAGAGCTTGTACTAAATTATTTAAAATACAAATAAAAACCAATGTATTATCTCAATTGATCTTGATATTTTAGACTGACCGGAGGCCGTATTTCTACATACATACTTGTCATTTTTGAAATAAATAATATTATCCCTAGCTGTTGTTCTCATTTGGCTGGATGTGCATTCCTTGTCTGCAACGATAGAAGAGCCTGTCTCTGTACCAAGTAATGTACATATTATGTCAGCAAGCACAAGTTTTGAATGTGAACATAATCATTACGTTACTCAAATATAGTCTTTACACTAACTCAACTATCAGAGACAGCCTGAAAAACATACTTTCACTGGTTACCATGCCACATTTCACTGGAGAAGTTTTTGTCTGTATAGGTGCCGGATTGTTATCAGCATCTGGGACGGACATATTGATATCTGTGACAGGGCGGTGACAGGGCGAATTAAACTATGGAAGAAAGACTTTGTAACAATATTTTCTTTGAAAGACACATTTTTAAAATGTTCTATATTAATTCGATGCGCCACTGGAACCCCATACATACCGGCAAAACTAGACGAGGTCATAAAGAGGAAAACTTCCCTCTCCTTTTCATATTCTTTGATAATTTGATGTAAAGAAGCTCCCTTTTGATGTTATCCCGAGTCAATCGCTTGTTCCCATTGCGCCATCAGTTTTACTATACACATAGTAATGCGTCTTACATTTCCCCTGTGAACAGATTTTTGTAATCTTATAATAAAATTACAATTCCTTCTCTTATCAGCATCGATTCAATATTTTAAAGAAACCGAATATACATACGCTGCAGATGACGTTGATGAAAGTGGTGCATCAGTCGTTAGCATCTCCCGTAGGGGCGAATCCTTAACGGTGTCACTGTTTTGAGTTTTTTTTGGTGAAGTCACGATCATTAACAAATAATCTCAATTCCTTCCCTTATCAGCATCAATTCAATATTTTTAAGAAACCGAATAGACATACGTGGCAGATGACTCACCGCTCAAATTATATTAACATACAGCCTTAGTTTTGTGTACAAGCTCTCAGCAGTATAATGGTGCGCAGAAAGAATTTAGTATGAATGTAATTGTTCGTCGTTGAAGATTCTTCAGAGACCGGTTTTGAAAAATCAAGTTCACTATTAAACACGCGGCCATGTAAAATACCGAACTGGTGTTGAACCCTTGTAGTATGAAAAGGTTCCGAACTGGTGTCGAACCCTGGTGTCATCAAAACAATTACAGCACTGGAAAGTCACTAAATATACATAAAAAGTCTTTATTTGTACTTTCAATTTTTCTTTAAAATAAATTTGAGAAAAGAATTAAAACTTGCAATTAGAGAATTTGATTGGGTAATTAGAAAACGTACCCGTAAATCTGTATGTACATTTAGTGACTTTCCCATGTAGGCCATGTACATTTAGAGTATTTTCTCTATATATAACTGTCCTTAGCCGGTGGTGTAATAGATAGTTGCGCCTTAGGTGCGGATGCCTGAGTGATGACTGAACGGTTGGCCCCCGTATCAACGAGGGTGCGCATGTCATGTCCGTTCACTTGTAAAGTAATATATACGCGGTTGCCAGTAGGGAGCAACTTATCTTTTACTGCAAATATTCTTGTTGCCGTACGACCAAACGACATGCACATGTGCACATCAGGCACCCCAGCCTGTCAATCCGAATCTGTTCCAATTCCCAACCAGCGGGTGCCTGCTCTTCTTCCATCAACTGTTCGTTGATCGATGTTCGTCGATCTGTCGTCCCACCATTTTGTGTGCGGCTACCTGTGCTCGTTGGTACCGGTGCTCGTTGTAAGTTAGGACAACGACTTGCGTGTCCTGGTCCCGGCGGAATATTTTGCTCACATGAACGACAACGAACCCATGGGTTTGAGGTAAGTGGAGCATGCGGATTGGCGCGTGTATTCGCCTCTGTACGTAAGTGTGAACGTGACCGCGAATTTCCTGGAATTCGTAGAGGACGCGAGTATTTGTCCTGGCGATTTTTTGGCTTTGTCAATGTTCACATGGAAGACGTCGCGCATCTTTGCAGACGAAAAGTTTCGCCACTGCGGATGCATTCGCAGAGTATCCCGGTAGTATTCCCCACCTGCAGCCTGGCGTATAAAATTAAGTATGCCATGGTTTTTATATGTATTTAAAATAATTTAATACAAGTTATTTACCAATATTTCCAAAGTGTCCTAAATTCACTTTGATGGCTCCAATAGCCTGAGTATTTGGTATGACTCGTTTACTTGGACCTATATGAGACGATAGTAGATGTAGGATATTATAAACTAAATTTTATAATCTCTGAACTACTTACCTACAGGTTTTGGTCTTCCCACCAATCTCCAAAATCTAATAAGTCTTTTTCTTTTTTTTTCTTTTCTTCAGATGGAACTTTATTTATATTAGCTTATGTATTAACTTGACTTACGTACTTATGTCTATCTATAAATTAGACATGTGGTCATGAACACTTAGTACTTATAGTGAAAATTATTCAATAAAAACAGCTAGAGGTATGTCCTATGTGATCGAGGATACTAAGGCTCTTAACAAGAGGCAGTCCCGATCATTCTTACACAAGCTACCACTGCTAAATCATAACTGACTTAAATTGTATCTTAGCTTATATAACATACTTTAAAACATAGAAATATCCATCGAAGTTTACATGTTTTTCAGTTAATTAGTAGTTACCGTAGTGTACTGCTTCTAGACTGTCTAATAACTGCTTACTATCCAGCGACAGGACTGTAAGTATTCTATACTACCTCATAGTGGCTAGTACTACCCTAAAGTTAGCTACACGCTAGTTACTATACCTAGACCTTATTAATTTTCCTGTTCTTGAGCTATTACTATGGCTAAAGGAAATTCTAAAAGCAAGGGAGCCGCCAGCTCTAAGCCTGCTAAGCCTGTTGAAGCTCCTGAGGTTACTGGGGACACTGGCCCGTCTGGTACTGAGCCTGCCGTTGAAGCTGTAGAGGACGCCGTTGAAGCTGTAGAGGACGCCGTTTCTGAGCTTGGTTCTGATGAAAACTCTGAGGATGGCTCGTCGGACTCTAAAGCCTTGGAAGGGGGGGGTCTCAACTGCCGCGGAAAGGCTCGCCAGCGTCCGTGTGTCTCCTAGTAGTGCAGCCCAGGGCATCAGCTTGCCATCTGACCGCGAAAAGTCAGATATCGGAAAGGCTATATCTCCTGAACAAGTGAAGGAATCGTCTCGAGATCGACGGTTTATTACCACCGAAAGTCAGCCCAATCCACCTATCAACAAAGATGGCGGCGTTCCATTTCGTGAAATTTCATTGCATGCCTCGCCACTGAATGCCTCGCCACCGAATGTTGGGGCGGAAGACGCAAATGTTGGGGACGCCATAACTCGACAACAGCTGATTGGATCTTCTTAATCTCGACGTCATTTGAACCGCAAAGATGAGCTTTTAAAGGAACTAGCTGCTGCCGCAGTTTCTGACCCCTCGATCTTATCCCACGTGGCGATATTCTTCCTATACCGAAGAAAAATTCGAGCCAGGGTTCGAACCTGAGGCCCTCAGGTTTATCAGCCAACAGGGCTACCACTGAGCCAGTTATCGCTGGTGAAGTGGGTAAAACTTTAAAATTTAATCTCTATAGCTTTGAAGCTTCAGTTGACCACCCTCTCGACAAACCTAACCCTGACAGAGGCTATGATCGTATGGAGATCGATGAGGCTTACCACCCTCATAACATCCATCTTCATTTACCATCTAATCCTGGTAATCACGACTTTGGTAATCGTTATACCAGTACCTCACTAGAGAGCACCCACTCTAGCACTGAAGACGAGGAAGTGAGAACCAGACAACAACGTCTCAGGCTAATACGTTCTGGTATGCAAGTCCTTGAGGACTCTGACCTTGACGATAAGAAAGCGGATAACATTCGCTATCTAATCGATAACAAGAGAAAGGAGATAGACTCCATCTTGGCACTAGCAGCCCGTAGCACTGAGCGTTAACCTCGTGAACGCTTCGAACCAAGCTTTATAAAGCAGCTAGGTAACGCAAAGGCTGTGGTCGATTTCTATACTAATGAGAGTACAGTGGAGACACTGAAGGCCTTTGACCAACTTAATGAGTCTGCCATCCTTAAGGATAAGCAGATGATGAATGCCTTCATTCATTTCTGTGAGTCTAGAGAAATGGAAAACTATCTTAAGGCCTATGAGCCCAATTGGAAAGCCCTATCCTGGCGCCAGTTGCGTGAGAATATACTTAACGCCTTCTTTGAAGATGCACGTGACCGTGAACTTCTAGAGTCTAGCAAGTCCTTTGCGAACGATACTACTATTCGAGGTGCTCTAGCTCATATGACACATATGAACACTCGGATGGGAGGTCGTACCTATACTGGCGAATATTTATTGATTTGTCAGATGATGGAGACTCTGGGAGCTAGCCTTTTTAAGAAGGTCAATGATGATATTATCGCCTATGATGATTTGCGATCTATGCCTTGGTCTGTCTTTGAGAAGATAGTTCAAAAGCATACCAATTCATCTAATAGAGTACTTAGTACCTCGAGCTTTACCCAGCCCACTAAGCGTACCGCGACAGAGAATAACACTGCACGTAATACTAAGAAACCTCGCACTACTGCTGGAGGTGGTAAAGGCTCTACTTCTACTGAACCAAGGGGTGTAAGGAAGGATAGAGCACCTTGCAAGAAGTGTGGTTATAACCTCACTAAACGTGATGGCAAGTGGAATGATAAACACGACTCTGTTAAGTGTGCACCAGACAAGCCAAACTTTGGGCACTATATGAAAGAGTGTACTACTTGCAAGGGTACTAACGGTTGGCACAAAGATGATTGCAAGGACATGCCGGATGTCCAAGTTAAGCACTGACAGTTCTATATGTGTGCACTAGAGCAAGATTATGAGAAAAATTTCAATAAAATCTATACCAAAGGAGATGAACGTATATTTCAAACCGTTTATGTAAATGGAAAAAAGTTATAGCACTTTTTTTGATCCAGGGGCTGAAGTCTCTGCTATCTCACGCCGAGTAGCCTGTAGTAAGTATACGCGAGATAACTGTATCTCAACGTTCTCCCTTATCAGGGAGGGGGACGTTGTTCATTTATTGGTAATTATAAACGGCAATCCTAAAATGACTGACTCTTAAATGAGTCATTAGTCATGTACTGTAAAACCAGCAAACCCCTAAAACCCAGTTTATCAGATTATTCTGATAAACTGTAAAACTTGTAATAAACCTAAAATAATCAAATAAATCTAAGTACTTGTATTCTGACCACAACCCCCCAAACTGAAACACTGAACAAAGCAGTGTGCCAGTTTCAGAGATGATAGGAATAACATAGTACCTTATGGCTGGCATTATCCTCGAGAGCTAGAGCATTGTGCTGGTATTTATCCTCGAGAGCTAGAGCATTGTGCTGGTATTTATCCTCGAGAGCTAGAGCATTGTGCTGGCATTTATCCTCAGAGAGCTAGAGCTTTGTACTGGCATTTTACCTCAGAGAGCTAGAGGACCCGATGTATACGTCTCGAGCGACCCGTCGTGTATGAATTCTTGAAGCTACTGTTCATCTGTGTCAGCATATAGGAGTTTGGCAAGTACAATATAGGACTGTACTTGTGTCGGAGAAAAATACTGCCAGTGGCAGAAATCGTGCAAACCGTTAACCCGCTGTTTCAAAACAAAGCCCAAGGAGTTGTTTGATTGATTTCGCTGTTTTTATACTCCGAAGCTAGAGTGGCTCATTTAACCTCGCGAGCTTGAGCCGCTGACGATTTTCCCTCGCGAGCTCTACTCGGGAGCTAGAGTCACTGTTTTTATACTCAAGAGCTCGAGTGGCTGGTTTATACTCGGGAGCTAGAGTTGCTGGTTTATACTCGGGAGCTAGAGTTGCTGGTTTATGCTCCAGAGCTTGAGCTCGATATATGAGAACAAAGTTATATTGAAGATAAAGTATTAGAACTGTGCACATTGGCGCTTACGTGTCCGTGTCTGCGAAGCTTTGTGGTAGGCCGCGATATCGTTGGCATCATCAAAAGCTTCTGCTGTTTCCCACGTTGGTTCGCCTTCTGCCATCTCACCAGATATTCCAACTTCCCCGTCTCATCATTCGTACGGTGTGTGATAATATGGCGAAACTCAACCCCTCCTATGGTCCATAAGTCTTCCTTAATTGGTGGGTCTGTGCGTCTATCCACTAAACGGAATAGTTCCACCCGTACCGGTTTGTCCTTGAATTCTGGTGGGGCGGAACCATCTTTGTTCGCTAACTCATAGCGTTGACCGTGTCTAGCTTTGACTCCATATGGTCCAACAATGGCCGCATAGCCTTAGTTGTTTGGCCTTCTGATCGTACCATGACCACATCTCCTTCGTCGAAATGTACCAAGTCGTGAGCATGCAGGCGGTCAAATGTCGTCGTAAGCTTGCCTATATACTTCTTGGTAATGTGGTGGAGGGTCGGCAATATAGTGTCCTGTAGCTGGTCTAATCGTTGTGCCCAGGTGTCATTCGTCATCGGCTGAGAATCCGGTAGCTTGTTTGTGAAATCGGCGAACAGAACATGGCGGCGGCCAAAGTACACGCTAAACGGTGCACTCTTATGACGGCGGGATATCCGAAGGTTCTGGTATAGCATCGTAAACGGAAGGCGTTCGTCCCATCGAAGGGGAACTGCCTCACAGCATTGTCGAATAGAACGTGTAATCTGCTTGTGACGTCGTTCTGCCGTGCCCAGCACTTGGGGTCGATATGGTGGAGACACCTTATGTAGCATCCCCACTTCTTGGACCAGAAGCTCCACTATTTTGTTGGTGAACTTCTTCCCTATGTCTGTTTAAATTTTACGGGGAAGCCATATTCGCAAAAAATCTCTATGAGTGTCTGTGTCGTGGTTTCCTTTGTCTTGTCCGGTGTCGCTCGAAGGATAGAATAGCCTGTGGCGATGTCCAAGACGTGAAGAATATAATTGTTGTTGCGTCTGGACTCCAGTGGCATCGGGGTGTAGTCCACTTGAATATGGTCCCACTGGTAGCTTGCATCGATGCTAATCATCGGGTGGAAACCTTTACGAAGTGTGTCCTGTCCCAAACATGTGCCACATTGCCGCTTAACCTCTGTGGCTAACTCAAGTGCCCCTCGCCAAACGCGACCGTTCTGACGAAGTTGTTGGACTGTGTCCGCCGCCCCATGATGTCCTTGTTCGTGTTGCGCTTGCGTGAGTTGCGTACGACGCTGTTTCTCCTCCGGACTCGCTTGTGCAAACGCCGGTTGACCCTCTGCATCTGCCATTGCCACTGAGATTTCTCGCGCTGTATCTAAGCACATGACATACTTTGTATGCTTTGGTTCTGCATAACCAAGTCGCTGTGAAAACGGCGGGTCCAGTTTGAACCCATTAACCCACCCGTAGGAGGCTACTACGGTATGACCCCATGGTGTCTTCCCACATGCGTACTTAGCGTACTTGAGGAACGTGTGTGGTGTATGTGGTACCAGCACCGGTTCTATCTGCAATAACTGTTTGAACAGGTCGAACCATGGTGCTCTTGGTACCCATGGTAGACATCCTGCGTAACATCCTGTGTATCTGTTCCCAAGGCGTGTTCATCCATCCATCGACTATCGACCAGTCGTGGGCAAACGCCCCTTCCCCATCATCCTTTGTCCAGAACCGAGGAAGCTGAGCGTTGGTTGGGTCCGCAAATACATCTATGTCGTTCGGTCCGAAGTGTTGTTGCGCATGTTCGAAGTAACTAGGGACTAACTGCCAGCAGTCTGTGTACATTATTTCGAGCTCGTCCTGCTCCGCTGTCCCCTCGTGTACTCTACTTAACATGTCCGGTAGTACATTTGTCTCTCCTGGTATATGCGATATGGTGAAGTTGAATGGCGCGATGATATGATGCCATCTCTGAAGCATCGGATTAAGCTTGAGCTGTGTGTTCATATACACAAGGGCCTTGTGGTCCGTGAAGACCGCAAACCGTTGCCCATCCAAGTATTCCCTGAAATGTGTCAGACCATATACCAATGCCAGTAACTCCTTCATAGGTGTGGCGTAGTTTTGTTGCGCATGGTTCAGAGTCTTACTAAAGAACATTAAGTAATGTTTCTTACCGTCGACCCATTGGAATAGCGCTCCCCCCCAAACCGTAATCGCTAGCGTCGGTTTCCAAGTTCAAAGGAATGCCGTCGACCGGAAAGTGTAACGCCACAGCATTCACCACTGCGTCCTTCATTGTCTGCCACGCCTGTGCATGTCTCTCATCCCAACGATCACCTATCAACTCCTTTGGTTTGAGTTTGCAAAATTCGCGCAAGGGTGCAACCGTGTTCGCGAAATTAGGCAGATGTTTGTGGAGGTAATTTGCTAAACCCAACGCCGAGGCTATATCTTTGTACCGTAGTGGTGTGGGCCAGTGGATCAGCTTGGCCTGCTTTTCATGGTCAATGTCAATGCCTTGTGCCGATACTTTCTTCCCTAGGATCATGACTTCGGAAATAGCGAAGTGGCACTAGGCAGGGTTGAGCTTAAAACTGTGGTATGTTAAGCGTTGTATCACCTTCTGCACCGTCCTAGCGTGTTCGTCATAATCGTCACTGGCGATAACTATGTCATCGATATAGCGGTGAACCGGTAAGCCGTCAAGTATCGTACTCAAGGTATGTTGGAACTGCTGCGTGAGTACATGAAGACCGAACGGTGCTGATGTGAACGAGTACTGATAACGTTCGTGTGTGAAACTAAATAAGTATTGTGAGTCTGGATGGATTAGCAGCCTGTGGTATGCAGCCGATATGTCAAGCGTCGTGTAGTACTTCTTACTCTTGAGGCGAGATATGAGTTCGTTGACCTTGGGGATCAGGAGCTGGTCACCAGGAATAAGCGCGTTAACGGCACGCATATCTAAACACACGCGTACCTTCTTGACGTTGCCTTCCGCATCGAATGTCGGTACCGCAAGGAGAGGAAGATTATCAGTTGTTGGTGTCGTTCGTTTCGTAATCACCAAATCCGTCAACCACTTCTTCACTTGTTCATCTACATAGGCGAGCCATCGATCGGATACGAAGTTACGCGTCGATCTCCGCATCTGCAACGCTTGTTCATGGGTTACTGGGATGGCAACCTCACTCCCTTCCATACGACAGCGCGCGTTGTCGACAATCTTTGTATTGGCTTCCAAATCCTGTGCCAACCGTTGGCGTACACCGACAGGTTCCGTTGTGTTAGGTGCTTGTCGGCGTGGTATGGGTTCGAGGAGCTCATCTAGTTCTGTGGGGTCTATTGGTGCAAGTGGCGATCGGATACCGCCTATGTATAGGCCCAAGTCTTTCAACATATCTTGCCCCACTATGACATCTATACCCGTCGGCAAGTTCATCAATTCTAATGAACCGTCGATAATTCTGGTGCCGTACCTTATAGGTACCACTTCCGTCGTTCCCAGTCGAGGAGTTCGCACCGCCTTGTCAGCTAAATATATAAATGACCCAGGTGGTGCCGGAGCTATTGGTCGGCCAAGGAGGTTTGCGGATGTCTGTGAAATACAACTTCTATTTGCTCCCGTGTCTATCAAGGCTTTGAACGTACGTCCGTTGATTTGTACTTGAATATAGACTCGGTTGTCTGACGTCAGCAATGGGTCTTGTATTGCCATCTCTGATCCAATCGTGGTAACAAATATGAAGCTCCTATCCGACTCAGACACCCTCACCTCTCATGCGTGATCGGCTACCGACTCCCACGTCTCATATGCGTGGTTAGGTGTTGACGTCATGTGCTCGAAGTCTTCGTGAAGAATCGTATTGATATGAATCTCTGTTGCTTCCGATGGTAGAGCCAAGTCTTCGTCCTGTGTAATCGCATTCACCTGTACTTGAGGTGTCGGACGTATTGTGATTACGTCTCTAGTCTGGGATGTATTCTGCCCCTGTCCTGCAGTTGATGTTGTGGACGGTCTGTGTACCGATTGTACGTCCCTCAAAGGACGGTTGTTGTCGTATAGCCTTGCCCGATATCCGCGCTCCCCGCTTGCGATGCCCTGAAATGATGACACCGTGGGATGTGCTTACCACCTGGTGGCGCCTGTGCCTTGCACCCCACACAAGTCGTTGGTACCGTAGGTTGGGGCCGGAGCCGCTGGCATGACATTATTGCTAAGTTCGCTTTTAACATTACACACATACCAGGAATACATAATCATCTTCCTGACATGCTCTCTCGACTTGTCCCTGACTACCAGAAAACAGTTAAAGAGTTGTTAGCAATCGATTGGATACTTAATAAGAAATGGTTTAACCTCGCTCAATCAAGATGGGGTCCATTTACTATTGATATGTTCGCCGCAGAAAATAACAAACAGGTTTCTGATTATGGTCGTTGACTCATCCTAAAGGTAATGCCTTTCAACTTGACTTATCAAAGCATAATGCGTGGGCTAACCCACCTTGTCAACTTATCGCACAGTTGTTAAATTATGTTAATATTACTAAATCTACCATTACGCTGTGTTGTCCCTTACGTAACTCCGACCCATGGATACGTGATTTAATTAATATGATTCAAGACGAACCTATTTATGTCGACCGTGAAACCGACACGTTCTTGTATCAGGGATCCTATTCTATTAAAAAAAGACACCTTGGAAACACACCATTGTTTGTCGCATCGGTCCTGCAGGTACCACTAAGTGGAAACCCTCAACCGAATTCTTAGCTAAACTAGAGGAGTCTAAAGAGTTTGAACAAAAGCTCAAGACTCGTACAACACATGCACCCAACAAGATTGCAGTCGAGGTAATGCCGATTGAAACGGCATTAGATCGTAAAAAACATGGAACTAGCTAAGGCCATGGATCAAAGACTCAAAACTCTAAGAGAACCCGAAGCTCGCACTCAACTACTTAAAGCGCTGCTTAAAGAACAGCCAGGAGTTGCGAAACAACTGAAGAAGATACTTCAACAATCTAATGTTGTCAATTATGTATCTCAGGAGTCTACCCTCCTGATACTGAGGTTGCCCTTTCCAACAGGACTATGGTTCATCCAGCCAGCGTTACGCAGAATCTGACTGACTTAGAGGAGCTCGAAAGTAGAGTTAAAATTATACATAATTTAACGCATCGAGCATATGAGCATACTTATAAAATGGCTATTCGTGCAGGGCTTGATCACCCGGCGCTGAAAGAAACCATACGTGAAGTATACCGACGCTGTACTGATTGTGAAAAGAACCAGATCAAGCGATACGGTTGGGCACCCCCTAAAAAAAGTGTGACAGAAGACCAACCGATGCGCCGAGTCATAGTCGATTTGGTTAAACTCCCGCGATCCAAGCATACTGGCGATGTATATATCTGTCATTTCTTATGTGTGGCTTCGGGCTATAACTTGCTTTATGCAATACCGAACAAACGTCCACAAACAGTGGCAGAATTATGCTATCACGTCTTTAATGACTTCGGTTTCCCCAAGTACTATGTTCTGATAACGGTAGTGAGTTTTGTACCGACGTAATGGAGGCGCTTATACTCGTATCAGGCATGACCCATAGGCGTGGTGTTCCTTACAAACCTCAAACGCAGGGTGCAAATGAGACACGTCATAGAGAACTTAAGAAACTCTTGCGTACCGCACTAGACGACGTTGAGGATATGTGGCCTTATCATTTGAAATAGGTTCAGTCTCAAATGAATAGCTGCGTGAATCCTCAAACTGGAACACTCCCGTTTCACTATTTCTTTGGTCGCTATAGTGAATTACAAGCAACTTTTGACAAAACTGCGCCCGAGAAACACGTTACTCCGTGGCTACAAAAGATCGAGCATATGCAGAACGTTGTTTACCCCTGTTTACTCGAGCACAAAAATCGTGTCTTACTTAAAGCGTATGACCGATGGAATAACACTAAGAACATTGTTCAGTTCAAAGTTGGCGATTATGTTAACATTATAAATCACAATGCCAACGTTACCGAGCTCTCTGCTAAGACAATCGGACCTTTTGTTATTCCCTACCATGATGAGAAGAGTGATACTTACGAAGTGAATAACATTGATGGTACTAGCGCAACCAATCCAGGCACTCACCGTATCCCTACCTCCGAACTCTCATTCGCTCGCTCATTTGATTCTGATGTACCAGTTATGGAGTCACAAGTCAAAGATATAATTGACAAAACATCCGAAGACGGTTACACTTACTACAAGACCCGTTTCACGGATGGGACAGTAGCTTGGCTAACCTCCGATGCATTTCGTGAATCTCGCGACTTTCTTCGTATCTTTAATAAGAAATGGAATAAGCGTTTACATAAGAACACACGAGATAAACGAAAAGGGTTTCCTCAGGTGACTACAAACCCTGACGGATCTGAAATTCCCTATCTGCCACCTATTCCTATATGTGACTACGCTTTCTGATTTGATTACCAACAGAGCAAACGAGATATTATAAGCTAAGTTTTATAATCTCTGAACTACTACTTACAGGGTTTGGTCTTCCCGCCAATCTCCAAAATCCAATAAGTCTCTTTTTTTTTTTTAACTTTTCTTCAGATGGAACTTTATTTACATTAGCCAATGTATTAACTTGACTTACGTTATTATGTCTATTTACAAATTAGACATGTGGTCATGAACACTTAGTACTTCTACTAGTGAAAATTATTTAATAAAGAACAGCTAGAGGTACGTCCTGTGTGATCGTGGATATTAAAGCTCTTACCAAGAGGAAGTTTACAGACATTGTAAATGCACACACTAAGGAAAAAATGGTGTTAATGAATGCAAATGACATTGCTTAAACACCTTATTCTTTACTTCCCAACCCACGAGACCAAAGATTGCACATAGTCATACAAAACAATGGCACCACATACAATACACCGACCGTAGTAAGCTCTGATGCGCCCAGATTTTGGCTTGTAATAGTCGCGCGGGATTTGTTGCGTAGGGGATACAGCCGACGTCGGTATCGGTTATATCCATGAGAGGGGAGGCGTTGGTCCGGAGGCGGCGGCAATGGTGATAGTGCTAAGGGCGTGTACTGGTTGAGACATTTTTACTACTTTTAGTTTGAATATGAATAGATAAATTAATCCTATAATTGTACACTTTCAGTCCCCGCGGCTTCCCAGTCGTGATTTATATTATACGTTGTTTGTTTTTATATTTGGGTCAGATATCTTAAGATTCCGGACAGTCCAAAGATAGGGCCTATTCATATTTTGTGTGTGGGGGGGGGAGGGGAGGGAATTGGGGGGGGGGGGGGGAGGGGTTTGTCCGCTTACAACTTTGGATTTGCAATAATAAGTGTCTGATAACCACAAACATCTCCAGCCAAATCATACTAGAGAAATTGCTAGAAATACACACGTGATGTAGCAACCCGTAGCCTTTGAGGCGCCAGTATAATTTGGGTGACTCAGTAGATTCTGCTTAGTCGTGCGTCTCCCCTCAGGGCCTTGGATTTTCATATGCTTTGTCGCTACGTTGTAATCATTCTTGTCTGTGTATTTGAAAAAAGCTACAACGCTGATCGGCGCCCGCGCATCAGCTCAACACGAGAGAGGGCGAGAAAGAGATATAAACAACAGGTATGAACTATACCCTGACATTCGCAGTGATGTACATATAATCTTACGTATGCATATGCTAATATACTGTGTATTACTATTATATATATACGTGTGCATATGCAATTATGTTGTATATTACTATCATATATACGTGTGTATATTCTAATATTTTGTATATTACTATTATATATACGTGTGCATATGCTAATATATTATTTTCACGATGGACCTTTGATTCAAATTTTCGTCTCCGAAACGTAAATTTCGGTGACCAGTAGGTCACCAGCGTAGAACTGAATGCCACTTTCAAAAAACCCACAAACCCCACCAAAACGTTGACTTGAAATTTGGATTTTCAATATATAAAAAATCAAAAAACCAGTAGGGAGTCTGGGGACCCACAGTCCCACAGTCCCACAGTCCCACAGTCCCACAGTCCCACAGTCCCACAGTCCCACAGTCCCACATCCGCGAAAAATGTTGGGCCACCCGTTCGTCTCCAACGACTCCTTGACCAATGACCAATGGAAATTGGACATACAAAAATCGATCACAAACCTCTCTGCCCAGGCCAGTACTCTACAGGCCAATCTCAATCAATTTTTGGGACCGGCTCTAACAACCCCGAACAATGATGGGCCCAACATTTTTCGCGGATGTGGGACTGTGGGAATGTGGGACTGTGGGACTGTGGGTCCCCAGACTCCCTACTGGTTTTTTATATATTTTTATTATTGAAAATCCAAATTTCATGAAGAGTTTTGTCCGGTATCGGGCGGCCCACCACTTTCGTCAAAAGGTGTTCGGGTACTGGCGGCTGCGGTTGGGACTAAGAAGCTGGTGGGGTCGGGCGTTGTTTAGGGCTCGGTTTTGCAGGTTTGTCCACTTTTGAGCGGTAGCTGGGAGGCTCACTACTGCTATTGGGCGCCTGTGACCGCGGTCTTTTTGCAGGTGGAGCAGGCGGGCTTGTGGAGCCAAATCGGAAAGTGTCGGGTGTGTCTTTGTTAGTGAGCATTTGGTGTATGGTTGATTTCCATTGGTCATCAGTCAAAGACTCCTTGGAGATGGGCCACCCGTTCGTCCCCAACGACTCCTTGACCAATGACCAATGGAAATTGGACATACAAAAATCGATCACAAACCTCTCTGCCCAGGCCAGTACTCTACAGGCCAATCTCAATCAATTTTTGTGACCGGCTCTAACAACCCCGAACAATGATGGGCCCATCTCCAAGGAGTCTTTGACTGATGACCAATGGAAATCAACCATACACCAAATGCTCACTAACCTCTGTGCAAAAACAACCAACCTTGAATCCGAACTCCGGGACCTTAAATCCCAAACCCGTGCATCTATAGATAAAGACACACCCGACACTTTCCGATTTGGCTCCACAAGCCCGCCTACTCCACCTGCAAAAAGACCGCGGTCACAGGCGCCCAATAGCAGTAGTGAGCCTCCCAGCTACCGCTCAAAAGTGGACAAACCTGCAAAACCGAGCCCTAAACAACGCCCGACCCCACCAGCTTCTCAGTCCCAACCGCAGCCGCCAGTACCCGAACACCTTTTGACGAAAGTGGTGGGCCGCCCGATGCCGGACAAAACTCTTCATGAAATGGATGACATAACTCCGGTATGGCTCTTCTTCCGAGCAATTTTCCCTAACGGCAAGGCCCCATCCCAATCAGTATTTGAAATATACTGGCATGCCCAACCAGTCCTCAATCGCCACCACTTTTATCTGGTCTCTTTGTATAAATAGATATCTCAGCCAAATCGCCGCGGAAGCTCCACCAGTTTCGTCCGCCTTACGTGGAAATGGCAGTTTGATGAAAACATCGACCCCCGCTCCCAACAACATCCCGACGCTACGAAAACAGCTTTCATCCACTATCTCCGCATCAAGCGGGAGGCCCGCTGCACACATGAACGATCGCCAAAAATTCTTGCCCGCAGCATGGATGCATTATTGAGCCCACTTGTCAACTCCACAAACATAGACATCCTCCAATCCACCGCGGATCGTCTCCAGAAGGCTTACCAAGCAAAGCATGATGCGAACCTCTTCTCACCAAACCCGCGAATCCCGGCAAACGCTAAAGAATCAGCGCGTGCGAAACCCAGACGATTTCATATACCACGGTCTCCCCGACACAATCATCCGACACGATGGATAGCAATACACAGCCTCAGCTTTCCACGACAGACTCTTCGACGACAGGTAATGATATAGAAATGGCTGACATCGTTAAAGAAGAGAGCCCAGTAGTATTGACCGATGATGAACAATTTTAGGACCAATGAGGATGACACTCTTCAACCCACAAGGACTCAACATGGACAACGCAGCACACACAGATATGTGTTTGAACGGTATATCGATTTTAAGTCAGGTTGATGTTATGTGTGTGGTTGAAACCTGGCATAACACCACATTCTTAATTATACACGCTCAAACACACGCTATCATATACTACATCACACTACACGGCATAATATCTTACACCCTTCACACTGTGGTATTGGTATCTTTTCTAAACACCACCCATCGAATTTTCAACTTGTACACTCTTCACCGTACGCGGTGTTCTTTGTGTGCTTTGGTGTTCATATGGCCATGTTCTACTTTCCACTTAAATCACTTACTGAAGAAGACGTCAGGCGATACATGAATCCCCCCGAGATTGGCGGTTTCCAACCAGATGTCGTGTGGGGAGATTTCAACTTCAAAGCTCGGAAGTATGGCCACGCATCTACAAATCACAGACTACGTATGAAAACAATTGAGACTACTCTGCGTAATACGTGGCACTTGGACTACCTCTATGCTGGCGGCTCAACTGGTACAGAATATGCGTATCATCGACCTACCACCCCTGCCTCCCTCCAAACTTATAAGCTGACGGACTACGGTATCTGTGGTGACCACACCTTTGGACTCGATCTCCAGATACTTTCCACGAATCAAATCCATCTGCCCCAACAAATGCTAGCAATGCCGCCACCTCCGGACCAACGCCTTCCCTCCCTTGGATATAACCGATATCGCCATCCACTGTATCAGCTACGTAACAAACCCCGCGCGCGACTATTCCAAGCCGAAATCTGGGCGCATCAGAACCTACTACGGTCGTATCTCACTTTACATGGACCAGCGAAAGGGCTGCTACGGATCCTCGACCGCATCTGGCGCTATGCCACTAACCCACACATCTTTGGAGGGTTCTATTATGACTTAAACAGACCCTGGGTTCAGCGGCTGCCAAACCACTCGTTCCGCCCACGTCTGACCCGCCCAAAGCAGTGCTCAAATGTTAAAAAATATTGCGTACCAACGACGGTCTTCGTGCCAACCATGCATACCGGGTATCGATGATACAGGTGCTACCCTCGCTGGCCACTTTGAGGCCCTATTCAACTCTATAAACCCGTACTTGGTTCCACCGAATACCGAACCCTCTCCTAATGTCACCTCCATCATACGCCCCGACGATGTAATGGAGGCAATACTACGCTATCCCAATAAGGGACCTGGCCCCGACGGAATCCACATCATTCTCCTGAAGGCCGCAGTGGAGCGCTCTACCAAACACCGGACATTAGGACGCCCCGACGCCAATAGCCCACTGATTAGACTCCTTGCCGAAGCATTCACTGAGCTACTGAAGGCGGGTACCTTCCCTGCAGCCCTGAACTGCAGCCTCTTGACAGCGTACCCAAAAAAGCCGATGTGTAGAAATACGGCCTCCGGTCAGTCTAAAATATCAAGATCAATTGAGATAATACATTGGTTTTTATTTGTATTTTAAATAATTTAGTACAAGCTCTTTTTCCAATATTTCCAAAGTGTTCTAAATTCACTTTGATGGCTCCAATAGCCTGAGTATTTGGTATGACTCATCTACTTGGACCTATTTGAGACATTAGTAGATGTAGGATATTATAAACTAAATTTTATAATCTCCGAACTACTACTTATAGATTTTGGTCCTCCCGCCAATCTCCAAAATCCAATAAGTCTTTTTCTTTTTTTAACTTTTCTTCAGATGGAACTTTATTTATATCAGCTAATGTATTAACGTGACTTACGTTATTATGTCTATTTACAAATTAGGCAAGTGGTCATGAACACTTAGTACTTCTAGTGAAAATTATTCAATAAAGAACAACTAGAGGTACGCCCTGTGTGATCGAGGATATTTAGGCTCTTAACAAGAGGCAGTCCCGATCATTCTTACACAAGCTACCACTGCTAAATCCTAACTGACTAAATTGTATTTTAGTTTAATATAGTTTGAAACCTAGTAATTTCCATCGAAGTTTACATATTTTTCAGTTAAATAGTAGTTACAGTAGTGTACTGCTTCTAGACTGTCTGACATCGATTTACTATCCAGCAAATACTATGGCTAAGGGTACTTCTAAAGGCAAGGGAGCCGCTAGCTCTAAGCCTGCTAAGCCTGCCGAGGTTCCTGAGGTCCCTGTGGAAACACCTAGCCTGTCTGGAGTTGAGCCTGCCGAGGATACTATTGGGGAAGCAAATTCTGAGGTTGGCACAGAGGATTATTCTGAGGATGACTCGTCGGATCCTAAAGCCTTGGAAGAAGAGGTATCTACTACCGCGGAAAGGCTCGCCAGCGTCCGTGTATCACCTAGGAGTGAAGCTCAGGACCCCAGCTTGCCCCCCCTGACCACGTGCCGTCAAATATTGGGGATAAACGTCGAAAGGCTGGAAAATTCGTGGATACGAATGTCGGGGGCATTATAACTCCACATCTAAAGGACACTCCAGCACAAATCCGGCGTGAAAAGGAAGTATTGGACCTGTCCGAAAATTTCGGTTTCGCCATCGATGGAGAAGCCATTCCATTCAGCTCAAATCTTGGGGCCGAAGCTGAGGACGCCATAACTCGACAACGAGTGGTTGGATCCTCTCAATCTCGACGCCAATTGAACCGCACTGAAGCGCTCTTGAAGGAGCTAGCGGCAGCAGCAGTTGTGGACCCCTCTATCGTGTCCCACTTGGCTGATATTCTTCCTATACCGAAGAAGAAGAAAAAAAAATCGGGCCGGGTTTCGAACCCGAGACCTACTGGTTTACCAGCCAGTATGTTTACCACTAAGCCAGTTACCACTGGCGAGAGAGAAAATATTTCAAAATTTAATCTCTATAGCTCTGATGCTACCATCGACCATCCTCTTGACAAACCTAACCCTGTCAGAGGATATGATCGTATGGAACTCGATGAGGCTTACCATCCTCGTAATATCGACCCTCATTTGCCATCTAACCCTGGTAATCACGATTTTGGCAATCGCTACACCAGTACCTCGTTAGAGAGTTCCCGCTCTAATCCTGAGGATGAGGAAGTGAGAACCAGACATACTCGTCTCAGGCTATTACGCTCTGGTATGCAAGTCCTTGAGGACCGTCTATTGAATGACTCTGACCTTGACGATAGGAAAGCGGATAACATTCGCTATCTAATCGATAACAAGAGAAAGGAAATAGACACCATCTTGGCACTAGCAGCCCGTAGCACTGAGCATGAGCCTCGTGAACACTTAGAACCAAGCTTTATAAAGCAGCTAGGTAACGCGCAGGCTGAGGTCGATTTCTCTACTAATGAGAGTACAGTGGAGACACTGAAGGCCTTCGACCAACTTAAGGAGTCTGCCAGCCTTAGGGATAAGCAGATGATGAATGCCTTTATTCATTTCTGTGAGCCAGGTGAATGGCGAACTATCTTGAAGGCTCATGAGCCCAACTGGAAAGCCCCCTACCCTGGCACCAGTTGCGTGATAATATACTTAACACCTTTTTTTGCAGATGCACGTGACCGTGAACTTCTAGAGTCTCGCATGTTCTTTGCGAACGGTACCACTATTCGAGGTGCTCTAGCTCATATGACACATATGAATACTCGGATGGGTGGTCGTACCTATACTGGCGAATATTTATTAATTTGTCAGATGATGGAGACTCTGGGAGCTAACCTCTTTAAGAAAGTCAATGATGACATCATCGCCTATGGTGATTTGCGATCTATGCCTTGGTCTGTCTTTGAGAAGATAGTACACAAGCATACCAATTCCTCTACTAGAGTACTTAGTACCACGAGCTACACCCAGCCCACTAAGCGAAACGCAGTAGAGACTAATACTGCGCGTAGTACTAAGAAACCTCGCACTACTACTGGGGGGTACTGGCTCTACTTCTACCGAACCGAAAGGTGATAAGAAGGTGAGAGCGCCTTGCAAGAAGTGTGGTTACAACCTCACAAAACGTAATGGCAAGTGGAATGGTAGACACGACCCTGTTAAGTGTGCACCAGGCAAGCCAGATTTTGGACACTATATGAAAGAGTGTGCTACTTGCAAGGGTACTAACGGTTGGCACAAAGAGGATTGCAAGGACTTACCAGACGTCCAAGTTAAGCACTGACAGTACCATATGTGCGCACTAGAGCAAGATTATGAGAAAATGTTCAATAAAATCTATACCAAAGGAGATGAACGTATCTTTCAAACAGTTTTCGTAAATGAAGAAAAAGTTATGGCACTATTTGATCCAGGGGCTGAAGTCTCTGCTATCTCATGCCGAGTAGCCTACGCTACAGATATGGCTGTCCATAACGAAATAACTGATTTAATCTTGGGAAATGGCAAAGTTACTACTTGCGAACAAGCCATTGACTATGCACACATAATGCTGTCAGATAGAAGAGAAGTGAAGACTCACCTAATCGTTACTGACATGTCTCAGAAATACGATTTAATTATAGGTATGACTGATCTTCTCAGTTTAGGTATAACACTCACTGGTCTGCCTAATGGGCTAGACCCGAATAAAGATCAGTCAGATGATAATATGTTAAAGATACCTAAACCTCCGGAAGGTGAAGCAAAGGATATGATTCCGCACTTCACCGATATAATTATGGACTTAATTATACAAAACAGGAAGATTGCAATAACTGACTGGTGTATGTTTAAGTTCTCTAATGGGTACGTTAGACTTGACATAACAAACGTCGACTTCTCTAAGTTTAAGTGTCCTTCACATAACTACGTGAGTTGGAGACACAAAGACGTTGTCAAAACCCAAATCGAAGATTGGTTAAAACAGGGTCTAATTGAAACCAATTATGATGCAACCCCAGTTAACTTAGCTCTCTTAGCGGTCGATCAATATAAATCTGATGGAACGTTTAGTAAAACAAGAGTAGTACTAGACCTGTCGCCTATCAACAAACTAATTCCGCAACATAGTTTTCCCTTACCTAAGATAAGTGAGATACTTCGCAAAATGGAGGGTGCGACTATCTTTTCCAAGATAGACTTAAAAGCTGCATTCCATCAACTACAGATATATGAGCCTCATAGGAAATACTTTTCCTTTACTTGGCAAGGTAAGAAGTACCAGTTTAAAGGTGCACCTGAAGGCTTACACATGTTACCTTCTTTCTTCCAACAAGTTATGATGGAACCATTTGCGGACCTGTCGTATAACGTATCAGTCTATTTAGATGATATAGTTATCTTTACAAAGACAGCACATGAACATGCTAAACTCGTTAAAGAAGTCTTAAAGCGACTTAATCATGCTAAACTTAAGATTAACGAAGACAAGTGTGCTAAAGATACTATACACTTACTTGGCTACAAAGTATCTGCAGCAGGGGTAGAAATTGATCCTGGCAAGAAACAGTTTCTGTTGGATTTATCAACACCAATTACTGGAAGAGATGTGAACTCTGTGTGTGGGTTTGTTAACTTCTTCTCGGATTCGGTACCGCATCTTTCTCATTACTCTTAAAGCCTTTCAGTCACCTACGGCTGCACAAAGGACCTTTGGGAAAGCTTTGGACTAAAGAATGTGATGATGCATTTAAACTAGTCAAAAGTAAAGTAATGGACGCACCCATCATGCAGTACCCTGTGGATGGTGTCCCATTCAAGTAGCAACCGACGCTTCAGATCGAGCGGTAGGTGGAGTGCTTTACCAAACGATAAATGGTAAACCGCGCTACATACAATTCTTTAGCAAGAGTTATAATAAGAGTCAACGGAATTACCCTACCGTTAAACAAGAGCTCCTTGCTATAGTTACTGCGCTAAGACAGTTTAAAGACTACCTTTATGGAAGTTACTTTACTGTCGCCTGTGATCAAAAGTCTTTAACATACTTAAAAGATATGAACCCTGATTCACAGTTGGTGAGCCGCTGGCATGACATTATTGCCAAGTTCGCTTTTAATATAACACACATACCAGGAATACATAACCATCTTCCTGACATGCTCTCTCGACTTGTGCCCGACTACCAAAAAAACAGTCAAGGAGTTATTAGCAACCGATTGGATGCTAAATAAGAAATGGTTTAACCTCGCTCAATCACGATGGGGTCCATTTACTGTTGATATGCTCGCCGCAGAACATAACAAACAGGTTTCTGAATATAGGTCGTTGACTCATCCTAAAGGTGATGCATTTCAGCTTGACTTATCAAAGCATAATGCGTGGGCTAACCCACCTTGTCAACTTATCGCACAGTTGTTAAATTATGTTAATATTACTAAATCTACCATTACGCTGTGTTGTCCCTTACGTAACTCCGACCCATGGATACGTGATTTAATTAATATGATTCAAGACGAACCTATTTATGTCGACCGTGAAACCGACACGTTCTTGTATCAGGGATCCTATTCTATTAAAAAAGACACCTTGGAAACACACCATTGTTTGTCGCATCGGTCCTGCAGGTACCACTAAGTGGAAACCCTCAACCGAATTCTTAGCTAAACTAGAGGAGTCTAAAGAGTTTGAACAAAAGCTCAAGACTCGTACAACACATGCACCCAACAAGATTGCAGTCGAGGTAATGCCGATTGAAACGGCATTAGATCGTAAAAAACATGGAACTAGCTAAGGCCATGGATCAAAGACTCAAAACTCTAAGAGAACCCGAAGCTCGCACTCAACTACTTAAAGCGCTGCTTAAAGAACAGCCAGGAGTTGCGAAACAACTGAAGAAGATACTTCAACAATCTAATGTTGTCAATTATGTATCTCAGGAGTCTACCCCTCCTGATACTGAGGTTGCCCTTTCCAACAGGACTATGGTTCATCCAGCCAGCGTTACGCAGAATCTGACTGACTTAGAGGAGCTCGAAAGTAGAGTTAAAATTATACATAATTTAACGCATCGAGCATATGAGCATACTTATAAAATGGCTATTCGTGCAGGGCTTGATCACCCGGCGCTGAAAGAAACCATACGTGAAGTATACCGACGCTGTACTGATTGTGAAAAGAACCAGATCAAGCGATACGGTTGGGCACCCCTAAAAAGTGTGACAGAAGACCAACCGATGCGCCGAGTCATAGTCGATTTGGTTAAACTCCGCGATCCAAGCATACTGGCGATGTATATATCTGTCATTTCTTATGTGTGGCTTCGGGCTATAACTTGCTTTATGCAATACCGAACAAACGTCCACAAACAGTGGCAGAATTATGCTATCACGTCTTTAATGACTTCGGTTTCCCCCAAGTACTATGTTCTGATAACGGTAGTGAGTTTTGTACCGACGTAATGGAGGCGCTTATACTCGTATCAGGCATGACCCATAGGCGTGGTGTTCCTTACAAACCTCAAACGCAGGGTGCAAATGAGACACGTCATAGAGAACTTAAGAAACTCTTGCGTACCGCACTAGACGACGTTGAGGATATGTGGCCTTATCATTTGAAATAGGTTCAGTCTCAAATGAATAGCTGCGTGAATCCTCAAACTGGAACACTCCGTTTCACTATTTCTTTGGTCGCTATAGTGAATTACAAGCAACTTTTGACAAAACTGCGCCCGAGAAACACGTTACTCCGTGGCTACAAAGATCGAGCATATGCAGAACGTTGTTTACCCCTGTTTACTCGAGCACAAAAATCGTGTCTTACTTAAAGCGTATGACCGATGGAATAACACTAAGAACATTGTTCAGTTCAAAGTTGGCGATTATGTTAACATTATAAATCACAATGCCAACGTTACCGAGCTCTCTGCTAAGACAATCGGACCTTTTGTTATTCCCTACCATGATGAGAAGAGTGATACTTACGAAGTGAATAACATTGATGGTACTAGCGCAACCAATCCAGGCACTCACCGTATCCCTACCTCCGAACTCTCATTCGCTCGCTCATTTGATTCTGATGTACCAGTTATGGAGTCACAAGTCAAAGATATAATTGACAAAACATCCGAAGACGGTTACACTTACTACAAGACCCGTTTCACGGATGGGACAGTAGCTTGGCTAACCTCCGATGCATTTCGTGAATCTCGCGACTTTCTTCGTATCTTTAATAAGAAATGGAATAAGCGTTTACATAAGAACACACGAGATAAACGAAAAGGGTTTCCTCAGGTGACTACAAACCCTGACGGATCTGAAATTCCCTATCTGCCACCTACTTCCTATGTGACTACGCTTTCTGATTTGATTACCAACAGAGCAAACGAGATATTATAAGCTAAGTTTTATAATCTCTGAACTACTACTTACAGGGTTTGGTCTTCCCGCCAATCTCCAAAATCAATAAGTCTTTTTTCTTTTTTTTAACTTTTCTTCAGATGGAACTTTATTTACATTAGCCAATGTAATTTGACTTACGTTATTATGTCTATTTACAAATTAGGCAAATCTCCAAAATCCAATAAGTCTTTTCTTTTTAACTTTTCTTCAGATGGAACTTTATTTATATCAGCTAATGTATTAACGTGACTTACGTTATTATGTCTATTTACAAATTAGGCAAGTGGGTCATAACACTTAGTACTTCTAGTGAAAATTATTCAATAAAGAACAGCTAGAGGTACGCCCTGTGTGATCGAGGATATTTAGGCTCTTAACAAGAGGCAGTCCCGATCATTCTTACACAAGCTACCACTGCTAAATCCTAACTGACTAAATTGTATTTTAGTTTAATATAGTTTGAAACCTAGTAATTTCCATCGAAGTTTACA